>JBBPBX010007100.1:38660-66262 GCA_038048925.1 Garcialebias charrua | reverse complement strand
TTGTACATATACTGTACATATGTATATATATACTTTGTACATATACTGTACATATGTATGTATAAAAGGCGCAATTTTTGTGTGACAACCCAGTGACAAGAATTCCTGCACAAAACATAATTCATAGAGATTTGAGTTGATCATTAAGATTTTATAACTACATATTTGGCTTCTGTTTTAAGTATTTTTTTTATTTAAGAAACTGTCATGTATATCTATTAATGCACTACTACCTATGCACTTTTCACTTGTCGCTTGTGAACCGGTTGAATTTAGATTTGTGAAAATTTACAAATTTGCACTGTTCATGTGTTGTCATTGTGCTAGAGAGAGTAAATGTGAATACATTTGACATTAAACATGAGCCAAGTTGAAAACCCTTTTTTGGCTTCTGCATTTTGGCAGCAGGCCAAACTGACAAAGACTATGCAGAATAATGTAGTATTTAATTCCACAGCAGAGAATGCCATGTAGTCTTTGTAAGTACCGGTAGGTCTAGGAAATCAAAATTGGTGGTGTGACAGGGAGGAGGCCCCGGGGAAGACCCAGGACACACTGGAGAGACTGCGTCTCTCGGTGGGCCTGGAAACACCTTGGGGTCCTCCCAGAAGAGCTAGAAGAGGTGGCTGTTGAAAGAGATGTCTGAGCTTCCCTGCTCAAGCAAAAAAAATCTTAATGATCAACTTCCACCTTCGAATTCTGAACAAGCGGTAGATAATGGATGGATGGATGGATGGATGGACAGTATTAGTATCCGTTATCGGCCAAATAAGTTTTAACATATTGGCATATCGGATATTGGCCAAAAATCCAATATCATGCATCCCTACATGCACTCCTTATTTAGCTTAAAGTTTATTGTGTGCTTTGTTTTATGTGGTGAAATTCAGAAGTACTACCGGTACCTTGAATGCACTGTACTAGAGTACTTCAGAAGATTTAGTGTAATATGAGTAGCTACCAGACACCATAGTTCAAGTAAATTTTGTGCTCGACTTGACAGATCCAAATATCAAAAGTTTTGATTTGAGTAAATCTAGGTTTTGATTAATTATGCAACAATCTCACTAAAGAATAAAGGACCTTCAACTTGAACATTTCTAACCAAGACATGTTCTGCTTTGATCTCTTCAGGTTTCTAATGGTTCTGGCCTGTCTCATCCTCAGTGTCCTTTCTACCATCGAGCAGTATCAGTCTCTGGCTTACACAACACTCTACTGGGTGGTGAGTGTTAACCCTTAACAGAGTTTATATTTAAAGTATAAAGTAAAAGTAAAAACATAAAAAAATAGAAAATATTTAATTAATTAACATACAATAACATTATTGAGGGTTCATGTTTTTTTCATTTAGTTAAAAAGTTTCATAACACAATTCAGTTGCACATTTACTTGAATTAAACAATTTATGACATTCAACATTTTTGTGTAAAAATCCCAAAAGGTGTAAGAGTTAGTCCCTGTAGTTGATTTAACCTGTGCCACGGTCGGCTGTGATCGAACACAGAAATATATTACGTTGATGTCACATGCTGGTGGTTAGATGTTGAACCCAAGTGCAGACAGACCACAGAGATTTGGAAAATTATAATAAGAAAGGATGTATTAACAACAAAAAAAAGGCTGACGGGGAAGCAACCTTACTCGACACTGGGAACCTGGAGGGAAGACGTAACATGGAGGTAGACAGGGAACTGTCCAGACAACGAGTAACACAGAGATGCAGACTTAAATATAACATTAATGACAGACAGATAACACCTGGGAAGGACAACAGGTAGCGGATGCAGGAGCTTGATTACATGAGGAAGAAACACTGAGGAGCAGGAGTGAACAAAAGAAGGAGACGCACACTAGAAGACACAGATCCTCACAGGTGACGTTATTCAAGGTTCACAGTTCTTTATTGTTATTCACATTCAATTCAATTCAATTCCATTTATTTATAAAGTGCTGATTCACAACAAAGTTGTCTCAGGGCACTACACGAACATTCACATACATGGAAAAGCCAATTAGTAAAATTCTCTAAGGAATCTAGCAAACAAGTTGAATGTTCACTTCATCACAGTCTCCCATCCTGAGCAAGCACATTGACAACAGTGGAAAGAAAAAACTCCCTTTTAAAAGGAAGAAACATCCAACAGAACCAGTGTTACGTCCCATGGGGATGTCATTTCATTCAGGTCAGAGGGATGAGGTGTTTTTTAGAGGGTTTTGGGAGGCAAATTGCCTGCAGCTGTTAATTGCCTATATGCCACGGGGGGCGTGACGTACTTCCGGCAAAATGCAACACCTACCCGCCACTTCCGGTTCCCATCCACCTCCGTTGTTGCTAGCGTTAGCTCCTAGTAGCAAACCATGACAACGAGCCGAAACGGGAAGCGGCCGCGCGCTACCGGCACTACACGTGAGTACCGTTGTGTCCGCCCACCGGTGGGAACAGCTGTTCCGCGGGGGGGTTTCGGCGAACATTTATCGCGGCTATCCGTAGGGGGAACGTCGCCATAATTTTATATGGTTTTATATGTGTATAGAGTTGTTATTGGTGTGTATGCCGATGTTTTATTAATTGTATTTAGTCATTTATGTTCGTGTCTTTCCCGCTAACCGGAAGTGCGCCGTCTGTCTAATGACTGCGGAGGTGCTGGAACGGAAGCCTGTGGCATATAGGCTATTAAAGCATGCTGTAAATGGGGTGATTGGCCCATCTTATAATAGGTCCAAGCAGCAGAAGTAGAAGAGAGGTCCAAGCAGCAGAAGCAGAAGTGAGATCCAAGCAGCAGAAGAAATAAGTTTGAAGCAGTAGCAGCTGAGAGCCGTGGTTGAAAGAAGTCGAATGATGCTGAGTGATGAAGCCGTGAGAAGAAGCCTTAAAAAGTCTGAATATTGAAGAAGTCCGAGTGAAGAATCCGAACGAAGTTGCCGATGTTGTTGTGAGAAGAAGAAGCTGTGACCTGCCGTCATTGTGGTGAGAAGCTGGAGCTATGACCTGCTGCCGTTGTTGTGAGAAGCTGGAGTTGTGACCTGTTGTTGTTGTCGTGAGAAGCTGGAGCTGAGACCTACTGTCGTTGTCGTGAGAAGCTGGAGCTGTGACCTGCTGTTGTTGTCGTGAAAAGCTGGAGCTGTGACCTACTGTCGTTGTCGTGAGAAGCTGGAGCTGTGACCTGCTGTCATTGTGGTGAGAAGCTGGAGCTGTGACCTGCTGTCGTTGTCGTGAGAAGCTGGAGCTGTGACCTGCTGTTGTTGTCGTGAGAAGCTGGAGCTGTGACCTGCTGTCGTTGTCGTGAGAAGCTGGAGCTGTGACCTGCTGTCGTTGTCGTGAGAAGCTGGAGCTGTGACCTGCTGTCGTTGTCGTGAGAAGCTGGAGCTGTGACCTGCTGTCGTTGTCGTGAGAAGCTGGAGCTGTGACCTGCTGTCGTTGTCGTGAGAAGCTGGAGCTGTGACCTGCTGTCGTTGTCGTGAGAAGCTGGAGCTGTGACCTGCTGTCGTTGTCGTGAGAAGCTGGAGCTGTGACCTGCTGTCGTTGTCGTGAGAAGCTGGAGCTGTGACCTGCTGTCGTTGTCGTGAGAAGCTGGAGCTGTGACCTGCTGTCGTTGTCGTGAGAAGCTGGAGCTGTGACCTGCTGTCGTTGTCGTGAGAAGCTGGAGCTGTGACCTGCTGTCGTTGTCGTGAGAAGCTGGAGCTGTGACCTGCTGTCGTTGTCGTGAGAAGCTGGAGCTGTGACCTGCTGTCGTTGTCGTGAGAAGCTGGAGCTGTGACCTGCTGTCGTTGTCGTGAGAAGCTGGAGCTGTGACCTGCTGTCGTTGTCGTGAGAAGCTGGAGCTGTGACCTGCTGTCGTTGTTGTGAGAAGCTGGATGTGTGACCTTCTGTTGTTGTCGTGAGAAGCTGGAGCTGAGACCTGTTGTCATTGTTGTGTGCGGGGCTGGCCCATCCTGGGTGCTGAAGACAGGAGGCTTGAGCGACCAACCCGTTGGACTTGGAATTGTTTTTTTGTTTGTATTATTGATCATCCCGGACCTGGATTCAACCAGGTCTGACTTTAATTTTATTACTTTGAGAGGGACACGGGGAAGCTGAGGGTTCTGGACTCTCCTCTTGTTTTTTCAGGACTGCTGGAGGTAGCGCAGCCAGGGAGGCGCAGCTGGAGAGCACAAAATAAAACTTTTTTTAACCCTAATTTCTGGTCTCGTGTCCCTTCATGTTACTTGACCCCTCGGGTCGTAACAACCAAGCTCAGGACAAGCGGTCATCTGCTTTGACTAGCTGGTTGAGAGGACAGAAAGGAGAGACAAACGAACACAGAATGGCATGTCTAGATGTAGATGCAGGTGTACCTGAAAGGCACAAAAACACATTAGGATAAAAAAATATATATACAAAACAGGTTGAGCAGAGTAAGTAAAGACAGTAGCAGAGTGAAGAAATGTGATCAGTTTGTCATCCAGCAGTCTAACGCCAAAAATACACCACACGCGTTGCAGCTCCGCCCCGCTCCGGTCCGACCTCCGCAGCAAATACGCACCCATTATAATCAATGAGATAAAGTACACTGGCTCCGCACGGCGGCGGTGAGCTGCGGCGAGCGGACGGCAGTCCGTCAAAATTAGAAAATTTTCTATTTCTGCCGGACGACGGAGCTGTGCCGGAGTCAACTTTTGAAGATTACGTCGCACCAACAGGAAAAGGAACGAGCACAACTTCCGTATTTACAAAATAAAATCACCACGGGCGGACTAATCCTAGCTCTATACGGATTTATTTGTACAAAAATGCTGTCAAACTATCATTTATGACTATTCTATGACTAAACTATTATATTTATGACTATGACTACACCTAATAACGCAATACAAGAAATAAATAAATAAAAAGTATTTTATTCTGAAATGTAAACATCACTTCCTGTTGCTCAAACCATGTCCTGTCGCTTATTTACGAGAGAAGATCAAGGCAGCCTTTACTGTTGTTCTCCTTCTTCCACCGAATGAATTGTTTTGTTCTGACTTCATTATTTATCACTTGATTTATCGCGCAATCTCGCAATTCCCGCGCATGCGTCTTGGAGCGGCGCATCCATGCGGACCTGAGCTGAGCGGAGGCAGTGGACTTTGGACTCGCTCAGCTGCGACCTGCGGAGCGGAGCGGACACGGACTGCGTGTAGTGTATTTTTGGGGTAAGTCTATAGCAGTATAACTAAGGGGCAGCTCAGGAAACCCAAGCTGACCCTAACTACAGGATTTATCAAAAAGGGAAATCTTAATCCCAGTCTTCAAACTGGACAATGTGTCAGCCTCATGGACAGAAACTGGAAGTTGGTTCCACAAGAGAGGAGCCTGATAACTGAAAGATCTTCCTCCCATTCTGGTTTAGGAAACTCTAGAAACCACAAGTCAGAGTTTCTTTATTTGTCATTCACCAAATGTGGTGGAACAAAATTGTGTAAACAGGGTCCCAGTTACATCCAACAATAAAATGTAGAAAAATCAGCAATAAGATCTAAGACATGAACTAAGAAAAACATTAACTAAAAATACACTAAGCACTAATAGCATAAAAACAATACGCCAAACAACAGCATGAACATGAGTTTGTGTGAGCAAATGAGTATGAATAATGATAATAATAATGTCACATAATGTCATCACTGTATGCTTCCATACAATGACAAAATTAGTCTCTGTATTTATTCCATCCACCACCAGGTGGTGCAGTGGGCAGCTATTGAGAGTGCCTGGGGGGCATTTTGTGGATAGGGTCTGCTACCCACAGACACCACGAGGTATGCAGTGACTGGAGATTGAACCTGGGGCTTCTGCCCTGCCTCTACACCATCTCGGCTCCCTAACACAGCAACATGAAATACATAAGCAGCAACATGGTGTGAGTTTTTTTCACAGTGATTATCCTGGTTAGATATTCATGAGTCTAACAACCTCAGGGTAGAAACTGTTCTTCATTCTACTCAACCTCCTTCCTGAGGGGAGCGGGACGAAAAGTGTTTGTGTGCTGGGTGAGTGGGGTCCTGCATCTAGTGGTGTAGATGTCTGTGATGGTGGGGAGACTGACTCCAACATCTTCTGTGCAGCCTTCACCACTCTCTGCAAAGCTTTTCTTTCTGCAGCTGTGCAGCCTCCATGTCAAACATTGATGCTGGAGCACAGGATGCTCTCCACTGCACACCTGTAGAAGGAGGTGAGGACTGAGCTTCCCAGCAGCTTGCCTCAGCTGCCTGAGGAAGTAAATGTGGTACATAAGGTGGAACAAAATTGTCTACACAGGGTCCCAAAAATTATCAACAAAAAATGGGAACAGAAGACTTTTACATTGTAAAAAATGAAGAAATGATGGAATGTTTCATAGGTTCAATGGATATTTAACCATTCCAGTACAAACTTGAACCAACGGCTGGATCTCACAAATCAAGTGTGGACTTTTACAGATGTGTATTCTGAAGATCAGGAAGATTGCCCTGAATCAGTTGTACTTCCTTGGTTTTTGGAAAGGCGAAGAATGAAACACTCATTGTAGCTCCGGGTCAGATTTTACAATTAACTGCAACACATTGGACCATTTCACCTGCAGGCTATACACACTTGCTACTCACTTCCTTGTTAGAGATCCTTTGATACCAACAATGTCACACTTCTGAGCTGATCATAAAAACAGGCAAACAGACCTCAGTGTTTTTCATCATATTTTTTATTAGTTTAAAAATAGTGTGATTTTTTTTAAAGATGCAACACTGAAAACAACCACTTTTAATGCCTTGTTTTAGTCAGCTTCAGATTACTTTGTTTTGCCTTTAATGTTTTTTTTATTATTATTATTATTATTTTAACAATAAACTGCATTAATACAGCTTATGAAGCTCATGTTCCAGAGATTATAATGTCTGCAAACAGAACTGAGACTGCAAAATACATTTCAAACCCTGCCATCTTCATTTTATTGCATTGCTTATTTTGCTAGGTCAGCCATTAGCCTTTCTTCCTTGGTATCCTTACATCTGATCTTTTGTTTGGCTTCCATCATCGCTCAGCAAATTAGATCTGTCTCTTTTCATCTGAAACATGCAAACAAGGCTTTGTTTGAGCTTCACAGTACAGTGATGGGGGATCTTCCCCTTCACACAGTTACTGAGTCATTAGAAAGTTATTATTGGAAATAAGGCAGAGATTAGTTCATAGGACAGATTTGTTTAGCCTCTCAGTCAACAGAGTAAACAGATATTTAATTTGCATTACTCTCCTGTTAGCAAAATATCATGAACTATTTGATACATTTTAAGAAAACTTGAAGATCGTAATGATTGGATTACCATCTACAAATAATAACCTTCTGGAATCACCTTGATTGTAGACAGGTGCCATTATAAAATAAAAATAAAAAAATAAGAAAGAAAAGACTATACCTCAGTCAATTAGACATACTGTACAACGACCTACAATTGTGTGTACTAGTGGCTGAATCTCGTCCACAACACATATTTTAAGCCCTATCATATTGCACTGAATCTGTTAAAAAAAGATTTTTCCATTCTCTATTTGGAGCCAGTTGTGTCTTAGCAAAATATATAATGTAAAACTTAACATATTCATAAATCTAAAAAAGATAAGTCTGGTCCTCTGGACATAAAAAAAAAAAGTAGAAACGTTTCGTCTTTCCTCCGAAAGACTTCCTCAGTCTGAGCTGCTGTATTCAGCTCAGTCTTATAAATAGCACCCTCTCACAGTGGATCAACCAGTTGGCTGATGACAGCCGAAACCAGCTGCTCACATGATCAAGGAGGACCATCAGCCTAACGATGGATCGTTAGCACCCTGATGGTTGTTTGCTATTCACAGAGGGCTGAGTGATACTAGCAATAACAGCATTGTAAGAGGGGGACAGTTGAACCCGGAGGCCTCCACCTCTGTTTAATGATGGACGGTTTCTTTTCACAAAGATGGCCTCCTTTACTCCTCTCTCAAACCATCGTTCCTCTCTATCAAGGATGTGAACATCTTCATCCCTGAAAGAGTGACCGCTGGCCTGGAGATGAGTGTAGACTGCAGAGTCCTGACCTGATGATGTTGATCTTCTGTGCTGGGCCATCCTTTTGGCCAGTGGCTGTTTAGTTTCCCCAATATAAGACTGATCACAGCCCTCCTGACACTGAACAGCATACACAATATTACTCTGTTTGTGCCGGGGGACTGGATCTTTGGGATGAACCAGTCTTTGCCGTAATGTATTTTGGGGTTTAAAAGCCACTGGGACGTTGTGTTTAGAAAATAAACGTCTCAATGTCTCTGAAACTCCCGCAACATACGGAATGACCACTGGTCTGGGTCTGGGTTCCTTCTTTTCACCTGATGGCTGGCTGGAGTCCTGTTTGGGTTTCTTCTCTGCTTTCAGGAAGGCCCAGTTAGGATATCCACATTTCTCTAGAGCCTGTTTTGTGTGTGATTTCTCCTTCTGTCTGGCTCCTGAGTTAGTGGGGACGCTGTCTGCTCTGTGATACAGAGTCCTGATGACTCCTAACTTGTGCTCCAGAGAGTGATGGTAGTCAAACTGTAAATACTGGTCTGTGTGGGTGGGTTTGCCATGCACCTCAACTTGCAAATGTCCTCTATCAGAAACTGAGACCTCACATTCCAAAAAAGCCAACCTGCCATTTTTTACATCTTCTCGCGTGAACTTGATATATTTATCCACAGAGTTGATGTGATCAGTGAAATGTTGGACTTCCTGAGATTTAATTTTAACCCAGGTGTCATCAACATACCTGAACCAATGACTTGTTGGTGTCCCTGAAAAGGACGTCAAGGCTCTCTTTTCTACCTCCTCCATGTACAGGTTGGCAACAGCACACCCATGTTTCTGCCTATAATGTTGGCCCCCATATGTGAAGTAGGTTGACTGTAGGCACAGTTTCAAGAGTTGACACAGTTGCTCTGTGGAAAGCGTGGTCCTGCTGTTCAGAGTGGTGTCTGATTTTAACCCTAAACAGACTACCTCTACTGCCTCATCAACAGGAATGCACATAAAGAGTGATGTGACATCAAAAGAGACCATTGTTTCATCAGTCTCCATGATGACATCCCTCACCTTATCCACAAAGTCCATTGTGTTCTGTATGTGGTGTTCGAGCTGCCAACTAAAGGGATGAGTACAGATGCCAGATATTTGGAAACATTGTAAGTGACCAAGTTAATCATGCTAACAATTGGTGTTAAAGGTACTGTACACCTTGTTTGTGAATTTTAGGTAAACCATACAGACTAGGCATGGCCTCCCCTGGGTACAGTCTGTGGTACAGAATACTGTCAATAGCCTTGTCCTGCTTCAAACTTTACAGGCAATCTATCAACTTCTTCTTGTAGCAACTTCCTTGATCTCATTTCAGTGGCTCATAAGTGGTTAAGTCACTAAGGAGTGACATAACTTCTCATGATAGTCTTTCTGGGTCAAAATCACTGTGCACCTTCCTTTGTCTGCTGGGAGGATGATGATGTTTTTGTTCTTGCTAAGAGTGGTGAGTGCATCCCTCTCCTCTCTACTGATGTTGGAAGGTGGTGGTTTGGCATTACCGAGGCAGGCTGAACTTTGATTCCGAGTTGTTCTGCTTCAAACTCTTTAATGTTGTTGTTGCGGATGACTGACTCAGTGGCTGTGAGCAGCTGGTTTTGGCTGTCCACAGCAAACTGGTTGATCCACTTTGAGAATATACTATTTATAAGACTGAGATGAATACAGCTCCTCAGACTGAATAAGTCTTTCGGAGGAAAGACCAAACATTTCTACAATTTTGTTTGTTTTGTTTTGTTTTTTGAATGTCCAGAGGACCGGACTTAGCTTTTTTAGATTTTTCTACCTGGATTATTAAACGTGCATCAGGATATTTTCATAAATGTTTCAGGAAATAATTATCGGATGAATCTCAACAACTGATTAACTTTTGAATTATACGTACCGGTAATTCAAAATATTCAATACAGTAAACTACACTTAAACACAAAAGCTATGATTGTCTCAATTTCACATACTGTATAGAGTAGTCCCTCGCTACTATGCAGTTCATTTTTTGCAGACTCGCTCTATCGTGGTTTTTCAAAACAAGATTGGACATGACACATAATTATATACTAAAATAAACTACTACTACTATTCCTACTTTGTGTTTTTCCACTTATCTCGGGGCTCCAGAATGCGGATTCCCTATCATAAACGAGGGACTACTGTATTGTCATAAAATTTTATGTATTTATAGCTCAGAATCATTTACAACATATACTCTATATGCTAAACATAGTATAATATATTTGTTTGGGGAGTGGTGGCGCAGAGGTTAGAGAAGTTGGACCTGTGATTGGAAGTTTGGCGGTTCAATTCCCCAGACCGACAACATAAAAATGTGGGTGGGAAAGGTGAAACACCCACACCTGCCTCCACCCTCACTTTCCCCCATCTGCTCCCCTGGGTGCCCTAGATGGCAGCTCTCTGAAAAACACGGAGGGCTGTGGTAGCTTGGTTGTCTGTGCTTGCAGGAAGGGCATCCGGCGTAGAAATAGTTGCCATGTCTTCGTGAAAGTTAGTTCGCTGTAGCGACCCCTGAAGAATTGAGCAGCCAAAAGAAGGAAAAATGTGAGTACAGTAGTTTGCTTAAAATGTTAGCATTGATCTTTGGAGTTAAGTTGGTTTGTTAGCAAAATATATTATAAACAACTAAACATATTTTCATGAACCTTTCAGAAAGTAATTATTTAGTGTGCATCTAAAATGGATTAAGTTTTGGAGTCAGTCCGATTCAAGATGAAGCCACAGCTCTTTAGTCAACACATGAATTATTATAACACAATTAATTTTCAGCTATTAAGCCTAAAATTTATGTTGTGGTTGCTGAATGTCACAGCATGCTAAGCACACAGAAAAACTGTGCTGAATTAGCTTAAAACATTTGTTTTATAAACAATGACATAAATGTACTGAATTACAAATGTATTGAAAACTGTGCACCAGTACAAGCACACTTAAACACACCAATAGCTTCACAAACTTTGGAGTGGATGGTATCAAGTGTTATTTTTAAGGTTTAAACCAAACAGGTAAAATCTGCCAATTCTCGACATACGATGAAAAAAGATGAAAGAAAGTGAGCAACATGCATGTTTTTCCACCAGGAATGCTAAACCTGTGATCATCTTTTTATTTTATTTATTTAAATAATGAACATCAGATCTCAGCATCTTAACTATGCGATCATCTTTATATTTTACAGGTAGTCCCCGACTTACGAGCGAGTTCCGTTACAACGAGGTGCTCGTAACACGGAAATCTCGTAATTTGGAACGGCCGCCACGTGTCTCGTAAGTCCGGAATTTCGCTCGTAAGTTGGAACGGTTTTGCTAGCGCGACTACAAACACTCGTTTTTCATCGAAAAACTGCTTATGAGTGCATAAAAATGATCGGAAACGTGTGTCCACATGTTTAGCTAACGAACTATGGTGAAAAAACACAGAAAAACTCAGTATTTTTTGCATTTTTTCCAAAAATTCGCCAGCTCGTAAGTCCGGAACCTCGTAAGTTAGAGCGCTCGTAAGTCGGGGACTACCTGTATTTATTTAAATAATTAACATCAGATCTCAGCATCTTAGCTATGATTATATTTTATCTATTTAAATAATTATCATCAGATCTCAGCATCTTAACTATGTGATCATCTTTATACGGCATTTTATTTATTTAAATAATTAACATCAGATCTCACACCTTAAAGGGGACCAAATATTGGTTTTATAAATTTTTATGGTATGTCTGTGGGCTATCCAGACCATGTTCATTCAATTTAATGCACAAAATAATTCTTAGATAATAAAATATCCCCTTTCTAGTTGTGCCTTTTCTGACTTCCGTTCTGAACAGGCTGTTTATGATAATGAGCTCTGAAGGCCACGCCCTTCAAAAATCTGTTTACATTAACTCCGGGGCAGACGCCATTTTGGGCAGGGCAAATGAGGCGCTGACGCGTCGCTTAGGCCGCTGAGAAACATCCATAAGTTCACCCTCCATGTTAAAAACTCTTCGTCTGACTCTTTGAAAACAAGCAATAAGGCTGCAGAGTAACACACTGGCTGCTAACTGCTATACACGCTCTCTCTAGCGGGGACCGCTTTTTTTCACGGACCACATCCGGCGCTGAACGGATATGGTCCGTGAGCAGTCGTCCGGTTGATTTAAGAGCCCGTAAATAAGTTTTTTCGTTTTTACTGATAGATAATTAGTTATTAGCGGTACTGCATTTTAACAACAACGAAACATCAAACTCTGAGATGAACTCAGGAAAAACAACCGTGACGTATTTTATACTGAAGTGGGTGGAGCATCACCAGGGGTTGCTAGGTGAGGGGCTGGACTCAGGTTGGGGTGGGTTGTCCTGGCGCTTGTGACATCACAAGCCGTAGGATTTGAAAACGAGACATTTATATCACTGAAAAATAAATATACTTAGAGTAAATATACCACTGGGTGCATTTTTTTGGCCCTAGGACTGTTTTTTTAAGAAGTACATAACCAAAGTTGAGTAAAAAAAAAACATTAAAAAGTGAATTTTGCATATTTGGTCCCCTTTAAATCTCAAACATTTGTCCCACAAAAAAACAATCCAGGTAGTATTTTATTTTTATTTTTTTGGTCCAACCGTATGACTGGTTTTTACACAGTGTGTCCCAGTGGCCTAGCAGAGCGAAGGCACCGCCTCAAAAAATCAATAGCAAATGGGATCATCTTAACCCCGAGCTGCTGAGCACGAGGAGCTGCTGGGCGAAGGGTTACTCACTCATACTTAGATAAAAGAAAGCCCCTAAGAAAGGATGAAAGAATGTGAGGATTGTCTGTGTGAAGAACTGATGTGTGCCACATTATGACAAGTTCACCTTGGACTGTAGAATAATGGGATGAGAAAGTCACGGGCTGCCACATTAGAGTGCCTGCTCAAAATAAAATATGTTGGTTTCACAAGAAAACTGCCACAAATGCTTATCAATGTAACATACAATTTCCTGGTAAAATGATTTTCCACCCACAGCTCACCCTCTAGAGAAGTTTAATCTTCGTATTCTTATTTTCTACATGGATAATGAATAATTAATATTAGCAACCAAAACCTGGTAAAATCTCAGACACTCATCTGTTCCATTCCCTGCCCCAGAGGGACTGTTTAGTGCTCGGTCCTTTCTTGTTTAGAGATTTGCTCTGACCCTGCTGCTCTTTTGATTCTCTCCTCCTCTTACCAAAGAAGCATCCCCTTCTGTCATCTTTCTTCTTTCATGCACACTGAAGGTGAACAGAACTCCTCTGTTCTCTGCCTGGAGACGCTGCATTTGTAGTAAGTTGTTTTGCCAGATTCTTGGCAGTGTGCCCTAAAATAAATCACATTCTCTAAGGATTTATTCTTCCCATTTTGAACAGTTTTTTTTAATACATATTTAACGTATCACTTCACCTCGTTTTATTCTAATGAACAAACTCTAATATTGGCAGGGTTCAATCTTTGTTTTTGGAAAAACAAAGATTGATGGCAACATCTGAGTGTTGCATATGTCTCTCTGTAGTCTGGATTTTTTTTGTTCCTTTTAGGGATGCACCAATCTTCTTTTTACACTTCCGATACAATACTTATTTCTGAGGTATAGTATTGATCGATACTGATACAGAAAAAAACAGTGCTGAGTTAAAAACATTTGTTTTTTAAACACAGACATAAATGTACTGAATTACAAATGTATTGAAAACTCTGCACCAGTACAGCACACCAATAGCTTCACAAGCTTGGTCACACATGTAAAAACAACACAGCTTTAATTTGTTCAGTCAGTGCAATTATGAGTATAACATCCAATGTAAAATAAATAATAATAAAGATGCTGAAACTGACATAAACAATAGGTTGATACCTTTGGTTAAACATGAAAAAAATAAACTTCAACAAATCTTTCAGATGGTTCAGAAATTCTAAATATAAAGTAAAATAAATAATGAAGGAGCTGAAATAATAGGAAAAAAATAGCTCCACTAGCTTGGTTGGCATATATTTAAAATAAGCAGCAATCAGCTCCTGTCATTATGGATCGATCACATTGTGACAATACCTGATGTAGATTTTTTTTAAAGATATCGATACCAATACTAATATTGGACTGGTGCATCTCTGTTTCCTTTTGGCCTTATTGTGTAAATGCATGTCAGATGTTTAGCAACCTATTCTTATATTTTAAATTGTTTTATAGTTTTGCAACACAGAATAATAAACTTTTGATGTAAGTCACATGAAGTGAATGAAGCACCTTAAAGAAACATAAAGTGAGTTTGGGGCGAGTGGCGAAAGACATTCAGTCGACACTCAGCTTTACTTTCTGCAGCTTGTCCACCTGCAGAACATGGTACTGAATGTTTAATTGTGATTTGATTTTACAACAGTACATTTGACTATATCTTAAGGGATGGAACCCCTCCAAAACAAACTGCTCTTTAAATCCATGTTTACTGACCCCCCTCAATAATGAGGTGGATTTTCTGCCTTTGACTCATAGCACCAGATCACATCAGGTCAGGAAGGCATTCACCCCCCCCCCAAAGAAAGACAGAATCATTTATTTAACGGCGACAGGCGGCACACCATGCCATCGCCTATGCAAAAACAGTTATTAAACGGGTCGGATGTGGCTGAGTGGTTAGAGAAGTCGGCCTCCAATGCAAGAGTTGGGGGTTTGATTCCACCAGCAGTCACATGCTTATACAGTATGTCACTGAGCAAGACTGAACCCATCATTGCCTCCAATGTGTGACTTATGTTATAAAGCACTAATTAATCTTTGTAGAGATCTAGTAGAGTTCTGTATGAATGAGTAAATGAGGACACAGATTGTAGTGTAAAGAGCTTTGAGTTTCTTGATACGATAGAAAAGTGCAGTCTATTTACCATTTGCAGGAACTCCAAGATGCCTAATACTGTACAAGACAGACTGTAAATACCACACAGGTAACTGAGTAGTGTGCTGATCAGCTGGTTGCCAGGTCACCAGACGTCAGGAATAATAAGGAAATAGTGGCCGAAGAATTGTGCTTGCTTATATGCCCTCTCCTGGCGATTGGTTAGCCAATTTACAACACTGCAGCCAGCTTTGGAAGTACGTATCATACTGCCATATAAAGAAGGTGCTTTACGTTAAAACAGATAATGAGAGGATTTCTGAAAATGAGATACACTTTATTGGAAAATGATTTTGTTGCATGTGCTCTTGTGTTGTGTTAGTAAAATATGCATTGAGTCACTGGATGGATTTTATTGAAATGCTGACAAAGCAATCATTGTTGAGCATATCAACAACTGATTAACTTTTGATGACATCCCAATTTAAGATGGTTTCCAGAGCTCATCAATCTTAGTCAACATAGGAGTAGATTATACATTAATTATAGCTTAAGCTCAAATTTATTGACAGAAAAATAAAGTTTAATTTGTAGCAGAGAGTTATCCTCAGAGCACTAACGCACTTTACAAGATCTCACTATATCTCATGTGGTCCTACATAATGTAACTTTCAAGGTTTGACCCAAATGGTTTTTACTCCATCCCTTTTCATCATAAAAAATTCGTATTAATACTCTGAAAATAGCAGATGATATAAAGGGAAAATAAACCTGTAATAATTGACAGAATATTTATAAATGGATAATATGGTGTTACACATGTTATTTTTTTTATCTTCCTAAATTTGCAAATTTCTGTTAAAACCTTTTTTTTCCCCACCCAAACATGGTAAATGCATCATCTTTATTAATATGCAAATAATTACAAAATAAACTTGGACGTAATTTTTTTTTAAAAAGTTGCCAATGTTTGTGAGGCTCGTCTTTACCAAAGGTCTGCACTTTCTCAGGTATTGATTGTAAATCTTCATACCTTTTCTTCACCAGATACATGCAAAACTGTGAAAACATTTGCTCAAGTGTTTTTCCACACATAGAAGCATCAGCGTTTATGTGTGACCTCAATAAATGCAAAACACTCACAAAATTGCTCCATATTAGTGCCAGAATTTACAGACTCCAGAGAAAGCTATAAAAACTGTGGCTCCATAGTGAACATAAGCTACACTACATCCATCCATCCATTATCTTTTAGCCACTTCTTCCTTTCCGGGTCGCGGGGGTTACTGGTGCACATATCCAGCCATCACTCTGGGAGAGACAGAGTACACCAGGTAGCAATGCCATTACTAGGCCACATAGAGACAAATGAGAAAAAGCCTTTCACACCAAAGAACAATTTACCATTCAAGCAAGCATGTTTTTTGGTCTGTGGGAGGAAACTGGAGTACATGGAGCAAACCCATGCATCACAAACAGAACATGCAAACTCCACGCAGACGGGTCCCAGCCAGGATTCGATCCAGCAACCTTGTAGCTTAAAGGCAGCAGCTCTACCAACTGAGCTACCTTTCTGTCTAAATGAACTAGTCCAAGTTTATTGATCAAATTCTCACAAGTACTTGTATTTTAAAACTTCAATTATGAGCTAAAAATTTCAAAACGTTGGAAAAAATAGGTAATACACAAACACACGGATAAGTAAACTGAAAGCACAATAAACTAGACGTCTAAAACAGACAGACAAGTTCTACTAACAAACAGAAAAGACGGTGTACACCCTGGACAGGTCTCCACAGTCCATTCAGGGACACATTGAGACAAACGAGACAAAAAAACATTCACTCTCTCACTCACAACTAGGGACAATTTAGGGAAGGGAAGCCTGAGATTATCAACATTGTATGTTCGCATACGATGGCAAAATTAGTTCTCTGCATTAACCCATCACACATGGGACACACCCAGGTGGAGCAGTGGGCAGCTATATAAGTGTCCAGGGAGCAATTAGGGATTAGGTCAATTCAACACTTGCTCTTGTCAAGGGCGGACATATTTCCCCTCCTCTCTCTTTCCGGTTTGCTTTGCTCAGTCCTGTATGTGAAACTGCTTTAGAGTCTCTCTTCTGTAAATCTTCTGAATCATAATTATGCTATAGATTTGGCCAGTTGGTCCCTCAAAGCATTTGATAACATTTCTTCGAAGAGAGGACAGGCTTTAGGCGAGCCAATTTGCCCTGTTGGCATGCACACAGCTGTATATCTCATCGACTTGGAAGACTTTATGACGTGTCTATCTCTGCTGTCATCTGTGGATCTTAAGGACACATATTTAATTGGATTTATAACTGGTTCCTGCTTTTTGGATTCAGCTGATTCCTGGTCTATCAACAAACAAGGAAGTCATTGGCAGCTAATTTGGCTCTGGTCAGGCTGCCTGCCCTATACCATACCATACCATACCATTTTATTTATAAAGCACTTTAAACAGGAACAAGTCCACCAAAGTGCTGGACAAACAAACACGCAACAGGCAACACATACAATGAAGTACAACACGAAAAACATAAAAACATTGCAGATCATAAATCAAACGATCCAGTACACATCAGCTGGCATTGAAAGCGATGGAGTAGTAGTGAGTTTTTAACCGGGATTTGAAAACCGAGAGGGAGGGGGCCTGTTTGATGAGCAGCGGTAACTCGTTCCAGAGTCTTGGGCCTGCTACAGAGAACGCTCTGTCACCCCTGCGCTTAAGGCGAGTTTCTGGAACTATTAAGAGTACCTGATCCTCTGACCTCAAAGCACGTGGAGGGACATATGGGTGTATCAGATCCGAGAGATAGGCGGGGGCGAGACTGTTCAGCGATTTGTAGACATACATGAGAATTTTGAATTGGATTCGAAGATGAACCGGTAGCCAGTGAAGGGAGGCCAAGACTGGTGTAATGTGCTCTCTTTTGCGTGTGCTGGTTAAAAATCGGGCAGCTGCGTTCTGAACCAGTTGTAATCGTGCAATGGTGGCTTGACTGACGCCAAACAGAAGTGAATTGCAGTAATCAAGCCTAGATGTAATGAATGCGTGAATCACTGTCTCCAGGTGCTTTTTGGATAATATGGGCTTCAGCTTAGACAGACGCCTCAGCTGGAAAAAACAGGATTTGACAATCATGTTTACATGACTGTTGAGTTTCATGGAAGGATCCATTATCACTCCCAGATTTTTGACTTTTTGTTTTTCGGACAGGGGTAGAGCAGACAGGTCAATGCAGTGGTTTGAGGTTGTGTCATTGGGAAGGAACAATATGGCTTCAGACTTCTTATCATTGAAGCTTAAGAAATTTAAAGCCATCCAGTCCCTGATGTCAGCCAGGCAGTCGAGCAGAGGTTGAATAGAGCCTGTACCATTTTGTCTTAGGGGGAAGTAGATTTGACAGTCATCAGCGTAGAAGTGGAAAGGTATATTGTGTTTCCGGAAGATAGCACCGAGTGGCAGCAGGTATAAGGAGAACAAGAGAGGACCCAGGATGGACCCCTGCGGAACCCCCCATTTAAGAGCCGCCACTGCAGAAGTAAAATCGTTGATGGACACACAAAAAGACCTGTCAGAGAGGTAGGATCTGAACCAGTTTAGGGCTGATCCTGAGATGCCCACCCACTGCTCCAACCTAGCAATGAGGATCTCATGGTCAATGGTGTCGAAAGCGGATGTGAGGTCCAATAGGACAAGCAGCACAGAGTCACCAGTATCTGTGGATAGAAAGATGTCGTTAAAAACCTTCAGTAGGGCAGTCTCAGTGCTGTGGAGGGATTTGAAGCCAGACTGGAATAGCTCGGGGATAGCGTGATCCTCCAGGAAGCACTTTAGTTGGGACTCAACTATTTTCTCTAGAAGTTTAGAAACAAATGGGAGTCTGGAGACAGGCCTGAAATTGGATAATACTGACGGGTCGAGGTTTGGTTTTTTCAGGAGGGGTTGAACAGCAGCATGTTTTAATGATTTTGGCACCACACCCGAGGATAGACTGCTATTAACAATAGAGAGAATGGCGGGACCTAGAGTGTGAAAAACCTCCTTTAGAAGCCGAGGGGGGACCACATCGAAGGGGGAGCCAGATGGTTTCAGGCTACACATGACCTGCTCTAGAGAGGACAGAGAGACTGGTTCAAAATGGTCAAACACAGCAACCGATTGAGGTGGGATGGATGGATCGTGAGATGGAGGAGAAATGAGAGCCCTGGTGGTTGCGATTTTATCTAAAAAGAAATGTTGGAAGTTCTCGCACAGCTCAGTCGAGGCTTCCATGGGTGATTGTTCAGTGAGGTGGAGAACAGAGTTTAGGGTGGAGAACAAAACTCGAGGGTTACGAGAATTTGCAGCAATGATATCAGCGAAGTATTGTGATTTAGCAGTTATCACTGCTTTCTGATATCGGCGCCAGCTCTCTTTTACCATCTCAAAAGAGACCTGCAGACTGTCTTTTTTCCACTTCCTCTCCACCTTTCGGCATTGCTGCCTCGCAGCTCTGGTAGTGTCATTCAGCCACGGTTCGGCCCTGAGTTTTGGTCTTCTCGTTTTGATAGGCGCTACTTTATCCAAAGTCTTTAAACAAACAGAGTCAAACTGGTTTGTCAGCTCCTCAGTGCTGGAGAGGAACCCCGGGGGCTGAATTAACATGTCATTGTTGTAAACCTCAGTGAAACGTGCGGCAGTTAAATGGTTAACATTCCTGCCTTTACGTGCAGGAATGCATGTTTTAGGATTTACATGGGGGATGGTGAACTGAAAATTCACTGGCCTATGATCTGAGAATACATTGTCTCCTATTTCAAGGTTTGAAACAGTCACATCGCATGTTAAAACAAGGTCCAACAAATGTCCACGCTGCTGCGTGGGAGAGTTCACGTGTTGAGTTAAATTAAATGAGTCCAATAAATCTAAAAAGTCCTTAACCATGGGCTTCTCAGGACAACACACGTGCAAGTTGAAGTCGCCTGAAATGACGACCCGAGAATATTTAGCTGTAATTTCAGCCAAGAAATCAGAAAACTCGCTGATGAAGTTCTTAGAACGAGGCGGCCGGTAGACAAGAGCACACAAAGTTACAGGTGAATGTCCGAGTTCAAACACAGTCAGCTCAAAGCTAGAGCAGGAGACTGGAATGGACAGTTGTTTACAGTCAAAAGTTGATTTGAAGATAGTTAATAACCCACCGCCACGACCTGATGGTCGCGGGTCGTTAAAAAACAAACAGTTTGGTGGTATTATTTCCGTCAGCGCGCTGGACTCACCCGACGACATCCACGATTCTGTGATGCAGAAAAAGTCCAAGTCGTGCTCTTCAAAGTAATCCCTGAGGATGAACGTTTTGTTGCAAACAGATCGGGCGTTGACAACACAGAATTTGATGATATCCGAGCTAGCCGCTGATGAGCTGCTAGCAGCTGATGTGCTAACAGCTGGTGGGGGAGCGCCCCGCGGCTCGCTGCCCACAGAGAGCTGCTCCGGCCGGAGATCCCCGTTGTTTTCCTGGTCCGTGCACGCGGGAGACTGGCGATGAGAATCGAGACCATCAGCTGAAGACAGCGAGGCAGAACGCCGGGCTCTGAGCTTCACCAGCCGGCCAGCTCGTGAGCCGCGTTTCTTCCTCCGAGTCGATCGATTTCTCCGTGCAGGCTGGTGCGAAGAGCAGCGGAGGTAAACGGGCAGCTCGTCTCCGAGCAACGGGGGCAGAGGGGGCCTCCCCGATCCCGAGGTACGCTCATACTGGCCCGAATCAGCGACATCCGCGGCAGCAAACCGTAAATCCAGAAGCTGCTTCCGATCATAAACCAGCAGTGTAGTTATGTCTCCAATGAAGAACGAACAAAACACAAAAATTCCAAACACCCACAGGAGAGGTGGACACGCAGCCATGCTTACGGGCGCCATCTTGGACTTTTTTTCCCTATATGATGACTTGGTTTGTGCCTCGAGCACCCAAACTCAAATGCTTTTGGCAGGATGGATCACATCTCAGAGAATACTCTCAGGCATGGTCCAGTGGTGTGGCCACTTAAAGGGGACCAAATGTTGGTTTTATAAATTTTTATGGTATGTCTGTGGGCTATCCAGACCATGTTCATTCAATTTAATGCACAAAATAATTCTTAGATAATAAAATATCCCCTTTCTAGTTGTGCCTTTTCTGACTTCCGTTCTGAACGAGCTGTTTATGATAAGGCCACGCCCTTCAAAAATCTGTTTACATTAACTCCGCCCTCCAAAGGGGACCCTGAGTCAGACCCAGAGGCAGACGCCATTTTGGGCAGGGCAAATGAGGCGCTGACGCGTCGCGTAGGCCGCTGAGAAACATCCATAAGTTCACCCTCCATGTTAAAAACTCTTCGTCTGACTCTTCGAAAACAAGCAATAAGGCTGCAGAGTAACACACTGGCTGCTAACTGCTATACACGCTCTCTCTAGCGGGGACCGCTTTTTTTCACGGACCACATCCGGCGCTGAACGGATATGGTCCGTGAGCAGTCGTCCGGTTGATTTAAGAGCCCGTAAATAAGTTTTTTCATTTTTACTGATAGATAATTAGTTATTAGCGGTACTGCATTTTAACAACAACGAAACATCAAACTCTGAGATGAACTCAGGAAAAACAACCGTGACGTCTTTTATACTGAAGTGGGTTGAGCCGCACCAGGGGTTGCTAGGTGAGGGGCTGGACTCAGGTTGGGGTGGGTTGTCCTACGGCTTGTGACATCACAAGCCATAGGATTTGAAAACGAGACATTTATATCACTGAAAAATAAATATACTTAGAGTAAATATACCACTGGGTGCATTTTTTTGGCCCTAGGACTGTTTTTTAAAGAAGTACATAACCAAAGTTGAGTAAAAAAACCATTAAAAAGAGAATTTTGCATCTTTGGTCCCCTTTAATTTGGACGTTTTGGAACAGAGAGGACTGACAGACTCAAGGTAGACATAATAAGTAAAGTTCTGCCTGTCCCCAAAACAATAGTGTTTATCTGAGTTTGGCTCCCTGACTGGCCTTGACAGGCTATCTTTTCTTAATTTGCCTGGGAGCTCTGTAAACCTTGATGCTCTGCCCCTCCCCCTCTCCCACCGAGGAAGTCTATCGACCAATCAGAGGGGCCCAGCTGAATAAACATTCTGTCATAATTTCATGACAAGTTTCATGACATTTCATGACTGAAAGTTAAACTGGGTTTCTTTTTCAGAAACAGATCATGTCTATCACTGAATGTTAGGAAACGCCTTGTATCTGTGACTTTCCTTCCCTCCATTGATTACGGTGACATTCTCTACATGAATGCTCCTACAAGCACCCTGCGGATGTTGGATGTTGTCTATCATGGTGCACTAAGATTCATAACTGGTTGTGATTATCGTACCCACCACTGCACCCTGTATTCACTGGTTAACTGGACATCATTAACCTCACGCAGACTCTTCCACTGGTACATTTTCATCTTCAAATCACTTCTTGGTCTGCTGCCCTCATACATCTCCTCCTACATGTCTTTGCGTGAGTGCAGCTACAGCGTGCGCTCTCAGGACATGATTACCTGCAGTGTTCCGTCAGTGAGGACTGAACTTGGAAAAAGGGCCTTCTCCTACTCCGCTCCTGCTTCATGGAATATCTTACAAAAAGATCTGAAGCTCTCGACCTTGACTTCTCTAAATGGTTTTCAGAATCTGTTGGAATCCTGGCAAAAACCAATGCAGATTTGTTCCTGTCTTTGATTTTATACATATACCTTATAATGTTTTGCTAGTTTTTTGATACTTTGTTAAAAGGAGGAATGTATATATATTTATGTATATATATGTATATATATATATATATATATATATATATGTATATATATATATGTATATATATATATGTATGTATGTATATATATATGTATATATATATATATATATATATATATTTTTTCTCTCTCTTTTGTTTTCTATTGTTTATTGTTTGATTGTTTATTGTTTAAGGAAATTCTACCATTGCTGTTCATTGTTCTTTAGTTTTAGCAGGTCGCTTTCGTAAATGAGCCCATGAGGTTCAAAAGATTTACCTGACTAAATAAAGGTTGAATGAATGAATGACTCTTTTGATTTACCACTCTTATCAGAACTCTTGCAGTGCCTCTGTGTGTTTTCTCTGGACATGAGCACCACCCTTGTGTACCCCCCACCCCCACCCCAGCAGAATGTCTGCGTCATGTGCTTGTGTGCAAGTTTTTTTTAATGTTATTAATCTTCAGCCAAATATTAAGAGCAAGTTAGGATTTGTTTTGCCTCCAAAACCTATGTTGTCACTTTCACCACTTTATTGTCAGTCCAGACAGATTTAACTTGTAAATGAGTCTTCGAGGCTCAATGTGATTTATCTGTTTAAATAAAGGTTGAATGAATGAAAAAAATTGTCTTGCATCATGATGTGAGAATGGTTAGGAGTTGAAACATGAGTTTCTGGTCCCCAGTCAGCTGCCCTACCTCTACCCCATCTTGGCCCCTCCTTGGCTAGATTTACCAATTAGCCTATCATGCATGTTTTGGCATACCCACAGAAAACCTATCCATGCACAGACAGAACATGTAAACTCAACCTACAAAGGTTCCAGCCCAGAATTTGAACCTGGGCAACCTACTTGCTGAGAGGCAGCAGCTCTATACAAGATGGTCGAGATGAGATGGTGTAGTGGTAATGACAGTCGTCCCCCAATCGGAAGGTTGGAGGTTCGAATCTCGATTTCCCACACCATGTGTCGTTGTATCCCTGGGCAAGACACTTAACCCCGAGTTGCTCCCGGTAGGACTGGCTGGCGCCTTGCATGGCAGACTACCGCTACTGGTGTATGAATCAGGGGTGGCCGCCACAAGAGGGCGCCAAGGCGCCGCCCTACTAGAAGTTATGGACCATTTCACATTTAATACTTTTTAAAAAAATTAATAAAAATGAAATAATAACATAAAAATATTTCGAAATATATGCATACAGTATATGTTTTTAGTTGTGTAGGATAAATAGTTTATGAGTAATGTTGAGTTATATTGTTTGTTTCAAAAAACGTTTTCTGATTGGTGACGTACTTCCTGTTTGGGGCGCTTTTATCTGATCCATTGACTCTAATTATTGCTGGCGCATGCGTACTGATGCCACCACCTTACAATACAATGGGATTGTTCAGGGCGCAGTTTTCACTGCCCTGGACAGTCCAACGTGAGCTGTACGTACAGAACGATGTACTTCCGGTCTAGTTATTATTATTATTATTTTTTTTTCTGTCTGGGAGTACAGACCTGTGCAGTGACTGA
Organism: Garcialebias charrua; assembly: GCA_038048925.1. Taxonomy (NCBI): domain Eukaryota; kingdom Metazoa; phylum Chordata; class Actinopteri; order Cyprinodontiformes; family Rivulidae; genus Garcialebias; species Garcialebias charrua. The sequence continues at coordinate 42,013 of JBBPBX010007100.1, read as the reverse complement.
AGCATGCTTGTTCAGGTATGTTTTAAATAATTTAAAACCCTTTATCTAATATCTATTTGCATTTCTGACTGATATGCCTCTCAGATATTGAGCTAACTTCCAGCTCTCGACAAAGCAAGTCGCATATCTTTTTGCTCCTACCCTCCCTAAGTTTTCCTCCTCCCTGCTTGCTTTTTGTCTCGTCCGTGACTCTTCAGCGCTCACTCGAACCAATTTGCGATGGAATTAATAAATTGGGCTGTTTCATCTATAGATAAGATTTTTTCCACGAAGCGGACCGGGCCAGGAGAAGCGGCCTGCCCCTCTGACACGCACGCTGTCGGATACATGATGGACTCGTGGTGTTATAAATTCCCTAATATTTCTGTATTGTTTACATTCGTATTTTACGTCAGGCATCTTTTTAGACAGCTAAGGGGTCCTTGGGGATATAAATAGCTGAGCAAAAGCCGTTGGTTTTATAGCCGTTGGTGTTTATCGTTGATGCCTGTCTGCGTTTGTGACAAAGGTGAGCTTAATGCACCGTTAATGAGCGCTAATTTCTTCTTTCATATATAAATGGGGTGGCGATTTTGGCGCAAATATGAGACAGCCCAAGTGTTTATTTCATGTTTAAGGTTCTGTCTTATTGTAAGCTAAGCTATTTGTTAGCTTGTTCTTATTTAGCCATTTTCTTTTATTTCAGATACCAGACAGACAGAAAAAGGGACAGTTAATGCCAGTTACTTTCAGTTAGGAAGAATTTACAGCTCAGAAAAGGAAACTGCATGCTGTAAACGAACTGGTCAGTTAATTAAACTCCAAGAAAACACCATCTTGCTGTGTCAGGACTCACTCTCTGATCGGAGTGTCTATATGGATGAAGTGCTCCAGCTAATCTCCTCAAAAACATCATACAGTCCTAACTCTCCATAACATATGGTCCTTCTGAGCCGGATTACTTCACTCATATCAGCAAAATGGACACATCAAGATTAACAGAACGGCCACGGCAGCTACCAGCTCACCTCCAGGACTACCAAGTTCCTCAGTCACTAATGTCTTATGCTGCCCCTCATCAGGATGACAATCTAAGTGCCAGTGCACAGCAGCTGCAGTCACTCAGCCTGCAGACCAAGTCTGCTATTCAAGATGGCCAGCTGTTTTCAGCACTCGGGTTCTCACAGCGTCATTTCCCAGCGGCGGCAGTCGATAAGACAAGCCAGTATAACACAATGTCTACGTTATACCAACCAGCCTATCAAATAATTAATCCTGTGACTACAGCTGTAAATGCTCAACAATACCAGCCCAATTATACAGGTCCAGCCCATACAGAATACCAGCCACATCCAGCTGTGTCAACACCAGCACGTCAACCCCTGGCTCCAGCAACACCACGTCATGTGCTGCAACCCACATCACTATCAAACAACATTATGCTTCAGTGCCAGAACCTCTACACCCCTATGGCAGTGCCACAGCCTGTGTATCAGCCCACACAAGGTTACACCACACAGCCTGTGTATCAGCCCACGCAAGTTAATGTTGCACAGCCTGTGTATCAAACTCCACCACCTGTGTATCAACCCACACAAGGTAACACCACACAGCCTGTGTATCAGCTCATGCAAGTTAACGCGGCACAGCCTGTGTATCAAACCGCACAGCCTGTGTATCAGCCCACGCAAGTTAACACCGCACAGCTTGTGTATCAGCTCACGCAAGTTAACGCGGCACAGCCTGTTTATCAAACCGCACAGCCTGTGTATCAGCCGACGCAAGTTAACACTGCACAGCCTTTGTATCAGCCCCTGCAGGTTAATGCTGCACAGCCTGTGTATCAGCATACACCAGTTATCACTGCACCTCCTGTGCACCAGCCCCCACCGATTATTACTACGCAGCCCATCTTGCAGCCGTCAGGTTATCAGCCAGGTCCATCTCCACAAACTGTTCTCCAGTTTCAGCATCCTGCAGTACAGACAGTCTACCAGCCAGTGCCTGTCATGGTGGGGCCAGCTCCTCATGGATACAGTTCTTCCCTGCCACAGTACACCATGCCACAGTCCACATACAGTTTCCAGCCGCCGAAGCAGCCTGTTCCTGTACCTGAACTGCCCAAGCTGGTTCGTGATAGTGAGAGAGAATTTACTGACCATAGCAACAATCCTGTGGCAAACCCCGACAGACCAGAAGAAGAGGACATGGAGACTGGTTCAGAGAACCTACAAACAGAATGGGCGGGGAGTCCAGTACTGTCCACCAGTTTGCACATTCCCGTCTCTGCTGAAGGGGAGAAATCACCCAGTTTAAATAAAACTGAGTCCAAGGGCTCAGAAGACAACAGGATCATAAGCTATCCAGACTGCAAGAAGTCCTGGCCCCCTAGTGACGATGCAGCCTTTTGTCCTGGGTCTCATATGGAGGACAACGTGTCCTGTAAGTCCTGAACACAAGCCTGAGGAGAGGACTGACCTCCCACAGAGCTCAGAGACCAACAGAACTGAACCACTCGAAGGCAGCCTGAGTTCAGAAGGTGTCTCTGAATCCAAAGCTGAGCTCCACCCTGATCTGATGGAGGCCATGCCAGCTGACGAGAAACCCGAATCCTCGTCCGCAGCCGAAGAGCAGAGTCAAACCAGCATCCAGCCGGCAGCTCAGACGGACAGCAGCAACACCTCGGAGTGTTCCTCCCCTCAGTGTGGAGACCAAGAGTCTGACTCCTCGGGAGCCAAGCTCAAGCTCCGCCTCTCAGACGAGGAAGTGGACGTCCACGTTCCTCATCCGTGCAAGAGGAAGATGCCCAAGCTGCTGAGCTCCCAACTGAGCTGTGCGGCTCAGCAGGAGAAGGAGCGGTGCCAGCAGTCTCTGGCAGCCATCGTGGACACCATGAAGCTGGAGGAGATCGAGTCCTACCAGACGGAGCGAGCCAACTCGTACTACGAGTTCCTGCACATACGTAAGAAGATCAAGGTTGAGGGCATTCTCAACGCCAAGCCCTTAGGCTATGTTTCATCAGACATAGCTGAGCCTGATCCAGTGACGCCAAATATGTTGTTGATGGGGCGGCGGGACGCCTCCTTACCCCAAGCATCTTACACTCCTGACACCGTCACAAGAAGACGTTGGCGCCACTGTCAGATGATGGTGGACCACTTCTGTGTGCAGTTCCTGCGGCATCACCTTCCGTTCTTGGAAGTTCGGCAGAAGTGGAGGCGGCCTACTGATGACCTCACGCAGAGCACGATCGACATGATGGTTGATCCCCAGCTTCAGAGAGCACCGTGGCCCATCGGGGAGGTTGTCAAGGTGATCGAGAGTGCAGACGGTCGATCCGGTCAGCGGAGGTTCGGATTGGAGAGAAGACCTAC
>JBBPBX010007099.1:55667-66266 GCA_038048925.1 Garcialebias charrua | reverse complement strand
GCGTAGTAATTCAGGCTGACTAGTGCTGTTCCGAGCCATGCATAATACAGTTTTGATCCGTGTTTAGGAAGGAGACGCAGTTCAGATCAGCAGCAATTTGTCTTTATTTAATCTGAACCACTAGGTTGAGAGTTCATTAGATGGAGAACAGAGAGAGCACGCCGGCTTTAAAAAAAAAAACAGTTGGTCGCACAATATGGAGGCGTGTTGAGAGACAGAACGCAGGCAAGGTTAGTTGAAAGTAAAAGGGCAAGGAGGGGAGGTTGTTTGGGTCCTCACATACCTCAGAAAGTCCCTCCTCTCTGTTACCGTGCCCTCAGTCACTCATCAATAGTTTATAACGCGGGTCAGCAGCAGACGTACGGTGCCTCCCACGAGTGAGACGGACTCAAAATGTTGAATTACAACACACTGAGCTCATCTCTGCAAGGTCATGTGGGGGACAGCGCGAGGAACACTGACACTAATTGGTGAATGAAAGATAGTAATGATAGGAATGGTTTGGATGACTTCTCTTTAACCTCGGCTTAACTTCTGCACAGTGCAAATCCAATATGCCCGTTCTGGATTTTACAGGGCATCAGAAAGAGCGATACTGCATTTAAACAGCTGTAAAATGTTACAGGAGAAATCGTTCCCGCTGAATATACATGAGGAGAGCATATATGGAAATATCATGGTGCTCTGCCTAAGGAAGTAACTTTTGTTGCCAAAGAGAAGGACAACCGAACTTTACATATTTCTGCCTACCGGTAATATCCCATTTGATTAATAATGTCAGATCATTTGAGGTGATAAAAGCTAAGATAAGAAAAACAGGATGGTGAAGACAAAGGAATTAAGATAAAATATCAAACACAAGGAAATCCCAAATGGAGTTCAGAGGAGGGAGGCAAAGTATTTCTCCCACAGAGAGGAAGTAATAAGGGTTAAAAAAAAAAAAGATATACACTATGCTGTAGCATAGGAGACCCCCCTCTCTTCCTTTCTTCCTTGCCACAGCTGCAGTGATAAATGTCTCTTTGTATTCTGGACAGAAAACTGCAGGCTACAATGTACTTGTCAGAAGACAGCTGATTTTTTTCTCTCCCTTCCTTTAAACAGAGCAGAGCATTTTTAATCTTTCCTTTCACAGGAATAGAGCAGGAGATGATAAAACAAATGCCTCGTGCCAAGACACATAATGCCCTGAAAATCTCTCCACTATACTGTATGTTCATGTGGCGTATTGTTATGAATGCATTTCTGTGTGCGCCGTGTTTGCATCTGCAGCAGGTGTAGTTTGAGCTTGTGCAGACTAAACGTTAGGTGTACTTATCCTAAATTCTGCTGCGTCCTTAATCCCTGCAGTGTAGCCATAGTTCCACAACGGGTGCTCCTAAATGGGCGTCAGTGCTACAGGTAATGGAGCTGATTATCTGGGCTGTGGGCCAGCTGCCAGATTCTGCCCTGCCAGGAGGGAGCACAGGCCGCCCGGTGTCTGATGTCCTGGGATCCCTGTAATACAAGCCTTGCTTTGGCAGTCACTCTTTGACTATCTTGCCCACTTCCAGCCACACACTGAGGCTCTTTTGAGTTAGTCTATGTGTATAGTATGTCCTCATCAAGTTGTTTACTCCACATTGTCAGTCCACAGTCAAACTATTTCATCAACAAGGCTGTGGTAAGATAGACTTTTGTAAAAAGAATATTACCGTATAGGTTTCAAGCTGGCTACAGAGGATTTGCTTTGAAATTCCACGGGGTAGGAAGATTCTTGTGGTTACCAGTTACTTTATGCATAACTTACTAAACAGGTGCAGTCTGCAGTTTCTGTAGTGCAGTCTGTAAGTTTTCTAAAAATATATTTTTAACATATTTCTTCACTCTGTCACTATCTCCTGACAGACTGATGTTAGACAAAGTAATCTCTGAAAAAAACTATAGTCCCCTTGCTTCTCCAGGTGTTACTAAAAGCATTTCTAAAAACCCACAGTGACCCGCCGTTAACCAGCCAATAAAAACAGAGTTTTTAACCAGCCAATAAAAACAGAGTTTTTAACCAGCCAATAAAAACAGAGCTTCTCACTTCTCACGCTCCTAACCCACGCCCCCGCCTGTCCCAGCCCCAGCGGCCGCGCACGTTCTCGTTCAAAGGATTGCAAAGCGATGCAAAACTGTTTTGTATGTGACACAAATGTATTAAATTCCCCTTCTTCATCCCTGATCTGGACTTTTCTTTTGTTTTTTTGCCAAAAGTCAAGTGATCGCTTCCTCCTCCACTGACTCCATGACTGAAACAATGAGGAAATGAATGAATTTGTCACGAGCGAATTAAACTCGGGTTCAACGTGGCTGCGCGAGGCTCAGCAGATTTCATGGTGTTCTGGTGTGCTGGACCAGCGCTCCATGTTTTTATTTTATTTTTTAGAACGTTTTATTAACATATAAACACAGAACTTCGCAGCGGCTGCAACAGGACATGCAGTGGAGGCGGAGCTAAGGAAGCAGAACTGAATTTCAGCGAGAGCAAGGGGGAGCAGAGCCATATATGGCTCTGAGGGGGAGGGATCAGAATGCTTTCCCTGTTTAAATTTTTTCTAAGTGCTGCGTTCTACAGAAACTGCAGACTGCACCTTTAATGTCTCATCAGATGGGGATTTATTCCCAAAGAAGCACTATAAAAAGTTTTAGTCAGCTGAAAGCAGCCGTTAAAGTTAAAACGGCATAATTGTTCCCCGAATTGCACTAAAAATTAAAATTAGGATGCGCTAACCACAGCTGGCCAAGACCCTATCAAACAACCATTATCAGGAAAACAGTGAGGTAAACTCAACTCGTTTTATAGAGCAGCATAACCTGACAGCACCGCATTGTAATTATGTTTCTATTTTTGATTTATACGAGATAATAGAGAACCTGTAGTGTTGAAGTCACGATAATAAACTTGTGGTCAATGCAAACACGCAAGTTTAATATCAAAAAGATGGTTTAAAACTCGTTCTTCTCTCACTTCTTTTCTTCTATTTTGAAAAAGCATCACCTTTCTTCCTTTCTTCACTGCCAAATTACCATGGAGACTGAAGAGCTTGGTCACTTAAACATACCGTAATTGGCGTTTGTTGAAACAACTGATGTAATTCTGCTTGCGACGAGTCTCTATAGATGCCACAATAAATGGAGATTTCAACGCGTATAGAAACTGCGGTGAATAAGAATCTGCACATGCCTTTCGAACTGTAATGGTTTTCTTTGTTTCTTGGCGGGTTTTCTTGTCACGACAGGTGTGTGCACAGCAGTCTCAGCATTTGCTGCAAAAGCCTGCGGTGTAAAATTTGTAAATACAGAATGTCAACTCTTATGATATTCTTTATTACTAGCTGGTAAAGTTGAGGGGGAGGCGGTGGTTACAGCTGTCGCCTCTCGAGAACGTCCCTGTATCGGCTCCCGGCCTGGAGCCTTTCTAGGTGGGATTTGAATGTACACTCCTTGCATGTGTGGGTTTTCTTCAGATATTTCGGTTTCCTCTGGTTGCAACCTGTCCAGGTTGCCCACGTCTCTCGAACTGTAGCCGTTTTCGCATTGGCCAGCCCTCAATGGCCCGGGCCGCCCCCGGTTTGCCCATAGCCCGAACTGCGAATCAAATGTGAGCAGTACATGAAGTCAAACTGGGTCCGTGGGGCCGGCCCGATAAGAACCACGGTGGAGATGGTTCCAAAACAAGGACGGATCCCGGGCGGAAAAGGAAAATGCGAACACGCCGAACCTGGGTTAGAAGCAGGGTGGAGCCGGGGAGAGCCGGGGAGGGCTGGCCAATGCGAAAACGGCTTGTGAGTACTAGAAATAGGCACCAGTTCCCTACACTACTGGTGGCTTTGTGTAAACAAAAAGACAGCGAAGAGAGTGACATGTTTGTCCTGGAAAAATACACATACTTTCACATATGTGACTTTATTAATAAAGTAAATGGTGTCCCTGCAGCCACACAGGCCTTTGTCTTGAGCCGCAGTCACAGCAACGTTTTGCTTTGTGTTTCAGTGGAGAGTGGGTGGAGTCCATGCTGTGACCTCAAAGAATTAGACACAATGCAGTGCGGTTAGAAAAATGGCTGCGGCCGCAGTTCCTCAGACAAGAAGCAGAATCAATCAGGACCACAAAAGGCGAGCAGACCGAAGACAACACTATATGCTTCTTGAATTTCACTTGTTGCCTCCCCTCACCTATCCGTTTCTCTCTCCCGGCGTCTCTTTATCTTCCTTCCCTGTTTTCCTCTTTCCCACTCCATTTTTGTTTAACCTTTATAGACACACACTTGCGGTACTCACTCAATATGCTGTGTACACTCTCAGCAGTGGATTTAAAATTCAGGTACGCTCTCCTCTCCCTTTAATACACACTCGGTCCCCATCAACTTTTGCACATTACCTGGTCTTAATCTCCCTCCCTCTGTCTGGGATCATCCTGATCCCCCTGTTTTCCCATCTGCTGCTGATTGGGACCCAGCTTGGCGAGGTGTTCAACAAACAACAGCGATTCACTTGGTTTCTGCGGAGATTATTAACACACCTAGCATGCCTCAGCGTCATGAATAAGCAATGTAGATCCGGAGCCCTATTTTCTGTCTGCCTCTGCTGTGTTTCCTCCCTCTCTCTAAGTCTCTGTCTCTCTCTTGCCCCGCCGCGTTGTGAACTGAATGCCAGGATTGTGTAGAAAATGAGCTGTCAGTGGACGACCCGCAACGAGATACATCAGGCTCATTGTGAGCTCTGGAAAATAATGAACTATTCCCATTTCTCTCTCTGATATGTTCAATACGCTATCCATGACAAGTGCAAAGAGATAAGCAGTGCCCTCTCAAGCTGATTAAACACACTGAGTATGTTCAGAAGGGTTTGACAGAGTGAGGGTTCAGGGGACGCCTTTGTGGTATCATAACACGACTATATGTTTTTCATCTTGGTTAGGAATCGAGACCTTTTGTGTGTGGTTTAGTGTAGCTTTGCTGCCGTAAGAAGCAGATATTGGAAAAAATAAATGCATTAAAAAATATGCCACATCTGTTTCGGATCTTTACATTTCTCCAATTAATTCAACAAAAAACAAGGCTTTTACACTATTATTAGACAGTTTATTTATGAAATCACACTCTGCTCGCTTCCTGAGGTAACTTCTCAATATTGACCATTGCAGATGTTTCTAACCATTACTTATCCAATATACATGTCATTGTTGATTTTTTAACTGTATCTATTTTTTATCTCTTTTTTTTTCCATTTATTTTTTCATTCAACATTTATTTATACAGGCTAGCCTCATTGAGCCACGGGGAATCATTTACAAGAGGGACCTGTCTCACTCACACCCAGGGTTAGAGTTACCAATCAGCCTAACATGCATGTTTTTGGACTATTCAACCGATGTCTGTCTGCTTGTTATATATATAATGTCTATAGAAGACTGTCTTATCCTGTTGGTTTTGAACTGTCAACATATATTTATTGTAATTGTAGTTTTCTTTATTTTCTTTTTTGACAAATGCAAATGCTTATTGTCAATTACCATGTGACGTGTGCTGCTGACCACTTGACCAGGTAACCTTTGTAAAAGAGATCTCGATCTCAACGGGCTCTACCTGGTAAAAGAAAGGTGATTGATTGATTGATTGAATATTGTAATTATTTCATGCTGCTGTATTGAGTCACATCCATCTGCTCTCTACAGACTCATGTTCGGGCTGCTGTTGTTACAGCATATTGTTTAACATTATTAGTGTTTAGCGTATAATTGGATCTTTTAGCGTTTGTTTAGTTTTAATGTATTTCTTACATTTTTGCATAGTGTTTCTTTTTACACTTTATATTTTTGTTATTTTTTGGTGTAACTAGGACCCTGAGTAAATAATTTCATTCCATCTCATACACCACATTATGTGAATGACAATAAACTTGACTTGAACTTCTATTGTTCGTCATTTATAATGCACATTCATATTTTTCTACAGTGCCCTGAGATGACTTTGTTGTGAATTGGTTCTATATACAGTAAATAAACAGAATTGACTTGAAATCATGGAAGACACATCCTGCTCACAGACCACCGACAGTTTATTTTTATTTTTTTAACAAAGCGTTCTTTTGTCCACAGTCGGTTTTTCTTCACACAGTGAGACGTGCAAAGAGAAAAAGAAAGCACATCTTTCCTCCCTAGTCTTCTTTTACAAGGTGCAAAATCAATATCAGTCAGCTGTATTTTATTATATTACATGTAATTTCAACATGACACAGCCAGACACATCACGGTGTAACACAATTTCATTCACTGATGAGCACAATTTTAAAAAAAAAGGATAAGCCCAGATGGACACAGCTTGAAATGACATTTTATTCCTTCGTTTCTTCTTCTTTTCAAGTCTACAACTTGGAGGTAAAATCTGCAACCTGGATGTTCATTATAGACTCCACTACACCTGCTAGCGAGCAATCTTTGGTGTGTTTGAGCATGGAAGTGTGTTTGCACTCTATCCTCCTTAATGCTTGCATTGCGCGGAGCTCTTTGTCACTGTCAGCCATTTTACCTCCACCGGTTTCACATTAGATTAGACAAATCCTAATCAAAATGGATGGTCCCAGTACAAAGTTTATATGTTAATCTAATCATAAAGTATCATAACGCAACATGTGTTGTTGCCAGCCTGAATCACAAGAAGACTTCTGATGCTTAATTCAATCCAATGTTGTTTGAGAATCATTCACGTCCTCTGGCAAATTCACAGTTACCTTGCACTGAGAGGGAAAAAAACGAGTCCCTTCTGCCTGTCAGAGAAATTGTTTCTTCTTCTCCTTTTATTTCCTCTCACTAAGACTGCTTACTAGACTCTCAGCTCATCTCTCAATCTGTGTGTCGCTCACACGCACAGACTCTCTCCGCCTCCCGTGTTGTCAGCACAGCCCCGTTCCTGTTGCCGTCCTGATTCTGACACCTGTCAGCATTTTCGTTAGTAGATCAGAGAACTGCAAACTAGAAATGTTCCCGTGGCGAATTTAGGGCAAGTTCGCAGCAGAAACATGTGAAGTTCCTTTACTCCTTCTCTAATTCAACAGGGAAGAGGAGAAGTGCCTGACTGGCACAAAGTTAGGAGATGAGGGTTGGAGATGTTTGCAATCGAGAGGTATGGAAGAAAGGGGAAAAAAAACGAGGGCTTAAATCAATTAGGAACAGTGAAACCCTGTGGATCTCCTGATGGAAAAGGGAATAGAAAATTTTGAAGCCCCGTGAAGGGGGCTTCCATTCTTGGGCCACAGCTTCAGGCACACACCCACAGGGAGCGAATAGATAGATGAGAGATATTCTCCTGAGGTGGAGGCCAAGGAGTGTGTCAGAAATAAAAGAGGTCTGTTCCCTGCTCTAACTAATTGAGCAGTCTTGTATCCCTCTGAGCCTAATAACCCAAGAAGGACTGATTTCATTTGATGAGCCCTTATACAATGACCTGGAAACAATTCCAAAGCCGAGGCAGCAAACCTCTAAAGCCAGAAACCGGATGCTGTAAAATGACACGACCCCCACCCCCCATTCCCCTCCTGTGCAGATAACTTGAGCGATTTAACAATCTTAATCCTTGAAAAACCCATAGCTCATCCATATCTGGAAGGAATTACCATGTGAGCTACAACAATCAAAGAAAGTCAGAAAAAAATAGATTACGCTCCCTTTGTCACCAGCCCCCTCAGAGTCTGTTCCTTTCCTTTTCCCTTGACACTAATAGTTCCACAGAGCCAAAGCTAGCATGTCGCATATTTCAACCCAATCCCCCTAACTTCACAGACATGCCTGTAAAGATAAAGAGGAATTCATTTTATATAGTTCCTTTTTCTTCAGTTTATAGTTAAAGCGATATCATCCCTTTTTTATTCTATTGGCAGATGTGTGGGGGCCATTACACGGGGAAGATATTCCCTCTCTGATAGATTTTAAGAGATTAAATGTAATTTGTTCTTCTGATACTTCGCTAATCTAATCCACTGGGTGAGGAGGATATTTGAGGTCAGGTTTTCAAAAAGAGCACACACGCCTCTTTACATTCTTGGCAGGGATTCAACAAGGAGTTATTCTCTCAGATATAAGAGTTGAAAATCTCTTCACAAGCACTCCACTGAAAGTTACCTTGGTAGTAGCCGGTGGAGGACTAATGAATAGCATCGCTGAAACCGCAACACGGAGAAGAAACGCTCAGCCCATGGACAGAAGCCAAATATCAAACTTGTAAATTGCTTCAAAAAGGAGGGAAAAGGGGCCACTGTGATGTGGAGCCGGGCTAGTTAGCGGCTGAATCTCGTCACACAAGTGGATTCCCACATGAAAGTTGACGTTATGACGCAGAGACGGGGTTTTTGTCAGAAGGTAACGGCTTGTCTCCTGGGCAAACAGCATCTTTTTACACGGCACTGGGAATGGTAAACATTTGCGCGGTGAAAGCCCGAGAGTTTAACCCTTCTTCCCTTCTTCTTCCAGCTTCCTTTTGTTCTCAGCACTTATCAACACAAGGAAACAGAACAATAAAACTCGCACACACATAAAAAACTAGGCACTGCTTTCCTCAGCTGGCGCGTCGTTGTAGTCCTTTGGCAATTGCAGCCTCTCAACTTGTTTTCTGCCTTAGCTGGCAGAAGAGGCACATTAAACAGCAAATTTACTCCCAGAAGACATCTAAACAGCAGGGTGTTTAGTGAACATGCCTATTTGTTTTGTGTGTGTGTGTGTTTTTAGTGGTAGCCATTCAATCAATAGAATAACATTGTAATATAAACCTTATTATAGTATAAACCTCAACTCTCATGTTTTGCCTTTATGCTAAAGTCAGTTTCTACGGAATAAAAGGAGCAGGAAGATTAAACAGGAAGTGTTCTTCTGAGGCATCGTCAATCCAATTCAGTTCAATTCAGTTTATTTATATATTGCCAAATCACAACATAAGTCACCTCAGGGCACTGAACAGAAACATTCATATACATAAAAAGTAAGTTAACACTATTTATCTGAGGAGCAGACTGCTTTGAGTTTACCGTATTTCCGGCCTATAAGTCGCAGTTTTTTTAAAACTAATTTTCATGTCTTCCGACTTATAGGGCAAAGCAACATATTTATGGATTTTTCCCATATTTTTAGACCAATTTTTGGCTCAGATGACCGTTTTTCATTTTGGCAAAAAATGGTGCAGTACCACTTTTGTCCACTAGGGTCCACCGACCGTTCCCACCTCATCCGACCGAAGACGCCTCTGGTCGGACTCACTCTGTCGCAGCCAGGCCTCCTGCTCTCTGGAGCTCTGACACTTCCAGAGAGTCCACCGATTGTTCCCACCTCATGTGTCCGACGGCAGCCTCCTCTGGTCGGACTGACTCTGTCGCAGCCCGGCCTCCTGCTCTGGAGGTATGACCTACTAAACCACAGGACAGAGTTTGTTGAAACTTACAGAAAGTAATTACTGGGTGGACATTTACAAACTGTTAGCTGTAGGAGATGTTTAAAGCTAAAATTCGACGTTTTAGCAACGTAGATGTGTAGCGGTTAGCTTGTAGCTCCGTGTTTTTAACGGGTACCGGTACTATTTTGCAAAATAGCTCATGAACGACAGGACAGATTTTGTTGAAACTTATATTAAGGAAAGGTTAAGCTCAGGAACACTTGTGCTATAATGTCAGCTAAGAAATATATATCTTTAAGTGTTTAGCTTGCTAAATTTTAAATAAATAAAGCCGTCCCACCCGCGCGCGTGCACATAGCGAAACTACTTTTTTTTAGCAGATTTGACCATTTCGTGAATGTATTAAGGAAAGGTTAAGCTCAGACACATCTTTGTTATAATTCTCAGCAAACAAATAATTGTTTTTACCGTGTTAATCTTGTAAAGTCCTTCTGTGCTCGCTCGCTCCTGTGGCCGCCATATGCAGCAGGGCGTGACGTGTAACATAGGCGAAGCGTCAGCGGTGACGCATAAAATATGCGACTTATACAGAGGTGCGACACGTTTATGGATTTTTCCACTTTATTGGACATAATTGAACAAAGCGACTTATCGGGCGGTGCAACTTTTCGGCCGGAAAATACAGTAATTTCATTGCAAACTCTCATTTTGTGCAAATAATGAATCTTCTTGATGAAAGTTAGTCATGGAGTTCCTCAGGGTTCAGTGCTTGACTCTTTGCCTTATACAGTAGTCCTTTGCTACTTTGCGGTTCACTTATCACAGATTCACTCTATCGTGGGTTTTCAAAATAAGATTGGAGATGACATACAATTGGCTGATTGATGGATGAGCTGCACAATCGGCAAGGAATTTTGAGTTAAAATAAATTACACCTTTGTGCAGCCCAGAGCTACAGAAAAAGCTTCCTTTTGCACCTTTGTGCAGCCCATACTACAGGATAAACTTCCTGTTGCAGCTGAGCAGCACTGTGCAGAGTGGAGAAGTGGGTGTGGCCAAGAGCGCTTGAAGTGGCAAAGAGAGGAGGAAGTAGGGAGCTGAAATCATGACATTCTGCGCTCTTTTAAAGCATTTAGAGTTTAGAAACATTGCTTAGAATTTTGCAAGAGTATGGGAAGGGTTTAAAATGCCTTTAT
>JBBPBX010007099.1:25666-49706 GCA_038048925.1 Garcialebias charrua | reverse complement strand
TATTCCTACTTTGCGGTTTTTCACTTATTGCGGGTCTTCTGGGTACAGATCCCCCGCAATAAACGAGGGACTACTGTACAGTATATGGCAACAAAACAGAAGAGATGGTCTCAACTCTGCACCCTCTTCTTCCCATCAACATCACCCCACCCTGCCCTTTAACTGTGTAAGTAGACCATTGAGATGGTTATGGGAACAATTTCATTTACCATAGCGTTTCATGTTTTCCTGTGAGATTTTTGCTTACATCATTTAATGACTGTCAACAGCCCTGTTTGGTTTGATCACTGCAGCACACTGACTTCCAAAATAAAGGCACAAATATTCCCAAAAGGTTGTTACCCCATTTTAAAGACTTTGACTGAAGAAATTTGCTGGGTGGAAACTGAGCCTGGAGCACATTGCAATGAAAGAGAATGGAGAGGGAAAAAAAGCCAATAAGAAGCAAACACATTGTAATTCCAAACAGATACTTTATCATCTTTTTTTTTTTTCTGGTCAAAAGAATGGACAGCACTGTGAAATAGCCCCTTGTTCTGTTTACTAGCTGTGTTTGAGCTGCATTGCACATTCAGGAGGCATGCATCCATTCTGCTGAAACAGATACAATCATTGGTGGTGTTAATGAAAAACCCACTGCCTCAGAGAGCACTCCCCTTGTAATATTCTTCATGTACATCACTTCTAATTGTCTCCAATAATGAGATCCTACTACCAGAAGACCTGTCAAAAAGCATTCTTTGGAGACATAAGGAATTTTTTTTTCCCCGGTTATGAAGTAATTACAGCTGGCAACCAATAAACAGCTGATTCACTTTTCATCATTCATTATAGCTGGATGCCGCTGGGGAAAACACCCGGGATGAGTTGATACTAATGGTCACCATTCTTCCTGGCCTGGGACACCTCAATCTGCATTTCTCTGCTAAGTTGTTAAAAAGTGAGAAGCTGCCGGCCAGAAAGACAGATGCATTTGTATAGCGCCATTCTCCGTGAACATAAAATGCAGGTTGTCTAATGCGATTTTCCCCAAGACAAACAACATAAATAGTGAAATTGCTCCAAGTGAAGCATCTGGCTGGTTAAATGTGCCAGGGATTGGACAAGAACGAGTGGTATCACTGCACACCCCCACACACTTCACAAGCTACTGACAAACATTGATAACTAAAAAATATATATAAATGACCTGTTTCATGCTTAATGCTTTTTGTTGCTTGAAAGGCGAGCAATCATGTTATTTGCCAGTGTTTGTGTTCGGAGGTCTGTCTGTTAGCAAAAAGATCTTATGGACAACTGAACAGATATTTATGAAATTCTTAGAAAGCAGTCAATCAGTGCACATCAACTACTCAATAATTTTTTTGATGTCAACCTAATCTGAATTGGCCACTACAGCTAATTGACCTTAACACAAAAATTACTAAAACGCAGCTAAATATTAAGCTACAGTTTTGTGAAGTACGTAGTTGCTGAGATTATCCCAACACATATCTAAGCACTGAGTTTTTTATTTTACTTAAAACTTTGACAAGACATTTGGTGTGCAATATGAATTTTCCAGGAATGCTAGCTTAATTCAAAAATCATTTATTTTTGTTGTTTCTGACTCGTAGATATTTTCCTCCTGTGTGAGCTCAAAATATTTGAAAAGTGAGAAGGGCAAGGCATTTTTGCAACAGAAAACCTACATTTGATACAAGCTGCAGAATTTGGAGCAGATACAGCGAGCAATGTCTCAAGAGTATAACTTGTAATTTGCTGTTGGTTTCCCTTAATTGTGAATGGGAACGCTCCCAAAACGTCCAGTTTTCACACATGCTGACTCCTGTTTTCCACTGAGCTCGTGCACCTGTGAATGTGGTTTCCTTTGAGCACAGTAAATACCCTTGAGTGCATAATGTAACATCCTGGTCTGCTTCAGACATCTTTATCCTGCTTTTCTCCTCCTCTCCGTCTCTAACTGACCATCGCTTTCTTTTGGTCTGACTGGCAGCAGTTAAGAACGAACATGACCTTTTTTACTGACTCCTGCCAAGCAAGTGAATGTCTTTTTAAACGGCGAGTCAGAAATGAAACATCCACATTAATTCCCTGCTAAATGATCCCATTGAATAATGGATGAGGACACGTGGAGATGTAGATTTCCCCCCCTCTACCTTTGTGAGCCTAATTGCTGCCATTCACGTACATCTAAAGTCAGCCCCGCTGCAAGAGCCGACATGGCTACCATCAGTCAATAAAGGTGCCTAAGTTTGTATCAAAGGGTATCCTTACTGTCTGAGATTCCTCACATTAGCTGAGTGAAGGACATCAAAGACAAGAAAAAAAAACTGCAAGGTTATTTACACACATCTGAGATCTACAATAGGCATAATGGATCTTAAAAGATGTTCCAGCAAGGAAGAAAAAAAAGCACCCACACACAAATCCATACTGTTCTTATCTCAAAATGAGCAAAACATACTCCAAAGGATGTTGCAAAGCTCTTAATACACACACACAAACACACACACAGCTACACACAAGCACACAAGCTCCTTACCTTGGTCTGGCAGCTGGCAAACATTAGGGGGGACCGTCATGTTCAGCATGTCATTGACAGCCGTGTCAACATAGTGTCCTCTCTGGACGTCATGTTCGCTGTCGGTCTGGTCGCTCTCCTCGTGGCCACTGTCCTTCAGACTGTTGCCCTCCAGGTCTTTGAATGTTGATGTGCTGCATGGGGGCCAGCAGGGAGGAAAGGGAAATGTTGATTAAGTGTCACATCACCTTTTCTAACACCATGTCCTTCGTCCTTGAGTCTCTTGGGGGTTTGTGACGAGCTGTCTGTCTTTCAACTCCTGCCCCTATTTGTGCTTTCCAATGATTGTTTGCACTTTAAAGGTCCACTGACATCATCTTACAAATTTGCATGAAATGATAGAAGATATAAATATTTTATCATTCAACTATGTTCGTTTTTGCAAACAAAATGATAAAATAATGAAAATTCCTTCCAAACTGAGTCTGAAATGAAAAACAGCTTTTCTATCGGAAAATTCCGACTACAAGCGAATGCAACATTCGTGACGTAGGAAGCAGGACCGTCAGTCTTCGTCGGCCATTAACGCATATTCATTCTCAGCCAGATCGCCTTTTTTTTTTGTAAGACTTTAAAAAATGCCGGTTCGGTGTGTCGCATTTGGGTGTTCTAATATCATCAGTGAACAAGTGAGCCTTTTCACTTTCCCAAAAGATGTAAGACCTTCGTCAAAAATGGAATAAATAAAGCTGCCTCCCCTCAGACTGAGCTCCCTGCTTCCTGAACAGGTAAGAGTCAAATACATACGGTGCAGACCTAAATTAGAACCTGCTGTTTCTGCTCATCTAACTTCCTGCTTCCAAAACTGAAGACAAATACCGTATTCGTTGGTCTATAACACACAGTTTTTTTTGCTCATTTGAATGTCCTGCGTGTTATACACCGAAGTGTGTTATTTATGGATTTTTTCCCCATATTTTTGGCTCTGATTCGCCATTTTTCATTTTGGGCAAAAAATGGTGCAGTACCACTTTTGTCCGCTAGGGAGACACTTCCAGACCGTTTCTAGATCATGTGCCCGAAAAAAGCCTCCTCTGGTCGACTGACTCTGTCGCTGCCCGCCCCCTGCTATGGATGTAGCTGCTGTTAGAGCTGTGAGGTTCGCTGTTTTTTGTTAGCAAGATAACTCATAAACCACACCGCAGATTTTTAAATCCAGCTGATTTGAACATTTCGTGAGTTGGTTAAGCTCAGGAACCCTTGTGCTATAATGTCAGCTAAGAAATATTTTTTTTCTTGCAAAGAAATAATTGTTTTTACCGTGTTTTCTTGTGAAATCCTTCGTACTCGCTCCTTCTGTGGCCGCCATTTTAAGCAGGGCAAATGAGGTGCTGACGCGTCGCATAGCGGTGACGCATAATAGATGCGTGGTAAACACCGAAGCGTGTTATTTACGGATATTTCAAATATATTGGCAATAATTGGACAAAGCGTGTTATACACAGGAGCGTGTTAAACTCCGACGAATACGGTATCTCAAATCTCAACTTAGATTGACAATTTTGTTGTTTTATTTGTTGTCCGCATGAATATTTATACAGGGCGTTCTAAAGTCGTTCTTTCTCCTACGTCACAAATTTTGCATTCGCTTGTAGTCGGATTTTTCAGAGAGAAAAGCTGTTTTTCATTGCAGACTCAGTTTGGAAGGAATTTTCATTAATTTATAATTTTGTTTGCAAAAAACAACATAGTTGAATGATAATACATGTATACTGTATATACATATCTTCTATCATTTCATGCAAATTTGTAAGATGATGTCAGTGGACCTTTAACATTCCCGTGGATTTAAAACTGAAAAATATAAAATCATTTTTGCCGGAAGTCTTTATTAATAACTACACCCTCTGAAAAGAACAAGGACTCTCTTGACTCTGTGATTGCAATAACCGCAGGACAAAAAGGAATTGTAAATCTTCTGAGCGCTTTCTAGGATTAAGTACCTCGAGGAGACGCTACGGGTTGTTGCAGACGGGGACATTTTGGATGGCGCGCTGCCTTCAAGGACATCGGAACGAACAAACAGGAGGCACTCACTCAGTGCAATCAAACAAATACCGCAGTAATCAGGAATTCCTGGAAGGAAGATGGATGAAGGAAGTGCTGGAAGCATGCAAACCGAGCATCTGTCTTGTTTGGGGCTCACAGTCAATAAAAATGGCAGGGCGTGGGGGCACAATCAACAGCTGCACAGTAGCAGCGTGATTTCCCTTCATTTGAGTTCCATCTCACTGGAAAAAAAATTCTACTTCATAAACAGCACTAAATAAGAGTGACCGTGTGTGGGTACAAAAACAGTTTATTCTCATAGAGGTTACAAGAAATACAGAGAGGAGAAATAAGAGTAAACCAAAGTGTGCAAACAAAGTGCAGGTAAAATAAGAGCCAATGAAGGACAGTACAAGGTAGCTGCATTCCCCAGCCAAAGCCACAAATTTCCCAGCCAAGGAGAGAGGAGCCTAGCGGAGGTAATGCCGACTTTCTGATGTTATCACTGTAATTGCACCTGTCCCGGACCACAGGCTCACTGGCTCCTGGGGGGATTTCTTTGTAGTATCTTGCAAAGGCCCACACTTGAATGCTCTTTGTTTACATTAATGCAAGGAATTTTTGGAAGCGGGGATGGGGGGATTTCAAAAGGTGGGTTTAACCTCAAACAAAAGAAGGCATTGAATCTTTTACAGCAGCAGGTGAAAAGTAAATGGTGGTAAAAAAAAAAAAAAACATCGCTGAAGGGCATTTTGACATGACCCCCATCAGAACTATGTTGCTGAATTCCTGCAACCCTATCAAGTATCATGCGACAGGGGCGAGCTGAATAACAATGCACAATGAAGACATTTATTCTTCACTTCTTAGCTAAAGAAGAAAATCACTGACTATTAATAAAACGTCTATCTTGAACAGCTATAGAGAAATCCTTTAAATACCATTTAGTTATCAGAGTCAGAGATTCTTTATTGTTATTCGCACCACATGTGGTACAAGTGATGAAACGAGATTATGTACACAGAGTCCCAGTTACATCCATCAATAAAATGTAAAAGAAAAACAGTAATACGATCTAAGATATGAACTAAGAAAAACACTCCTTTCACATTTTGGGCCAGCTCAGTTTCCTTCAGCTTTCTTGTACATAAAAAATATATATTTCAGCTACTTTTAGCTAATTTCAGCTGTTTCTTCAACTACTTTGTGGTCTTTTCAGCTTTATTCAGCTTACTTCAAAATGTGTGTACTTCTACTGACTTGTTTCTGCTAATTTCAGATCATTATGCTCCTTTCAGCTAATTTTTTGAAGATTCAGATATTTCTGCTATTTCAGCTACTATTTAGCTGTTTTATGCTCATTTCAGCTATTTCCACATTTTTTTTTAAATCAATCCAACTTTTTTCAGCCTAATTCAGCAAAACCATGCTCTACCCACTTCCTTCTGGTAATTTAAGATTATTTCTGCTTGTTTTAGCTATTGTTCAGCTGTTTTGGGTCAATTTCAGCTTTTTTCCCAGATAATTTCAACTTTATTTAGCTTATTTCTGCTTATTTCAGATTTTGGGAAATTTCAGATTGTTTCAGATATTTCAGATTATGCTGCTTTGTGCTTATTTCTGCAAGTTTCAGCTTCTTCTGCTATTTTAGATAATATTAAGCTGTTTTATGCTAATTTAGGCTTGTTTCAACCAATTCCACATTACTTGCACTCATTTAAACTTTTTCCAGCCTAATTCTGTAAAACTGTACTCTCTCTACTAATTTCTAAGACGTTTAAGCTTCTTTTTGCCATTTCAGATAATATTCAGCTGTTTTTGCTATCTTAAGTTTTTTTCAGGTAATTTCCACTTTTTTGCTTATTTTAGATTGTTTCAGATTTCAGATTGTTTCAGATATTTCAGATTATTCACAATTATGCTCTTTCTAATTCCTTCTGCTATTTTAAGTTTATTTCTGCTATTTTAGATAATATTCAGCCGTTTTTTGCTTATTCTTGAACAAATGGCATTCACACATGCATTTTCGCAGGAAATGCATTTGTGGTTCTAATTCAAGCCATAAGTCAATGCACAGAAAAAGGGTTATTTTAAAACTTGAACATCATTTTTTGCCGAAGAAGCAACTGAAAACACTTGTTGCTCGTTTTCCACAAGCCTCTACTAAATGCAGTATAAAGTAATCCTGTTTATCCCGAAATCTTATCCTCCCACTTCAATTACACCGAAGAAGAAACACGCAGGTAACACATGCAAACGGCTCCGACTGTGGCTGTGCTCTCATTAGATAAAACAATTAGAGATAACAATGGTAATGAGGCGCTGGTAACAATTCCTAATCAAGACATACCTTTTAATGAGGTGGGCTCTGCTGTTCACATAACTGGAATCAATGGAATAATTCTCCGTCTGTAAAAGAGTGATGAAGGGGTTGGATGAGGGGAAGGGTGGGGGAGTGTTGGAGGGATGATGGGGGCAACAGAGAGAGGTACTTTTAATAATGGAGGCAACCAAAATAATGTTAGCAGTAATTGGCTTTCAGTAGAAACATTATTTTACACAAAGGCCCCGGTGAGCAGCCTCTGCTTTGAAAGGGCTGATTCTTTTTTTGTTTTTTTTCAAAGCACACACACACACACACACACACACACACACACACACACACACACACACACACACAGAGCGGCTGGATGGGAGTGGAGGAGAGTGCTGCAGTGAGCACAGCCTCTCTTCTTCTCCGCACCCTCCCCGCTCACCATCCAGTGCGCCCTCCCCCGTGCACCACTGGTCAACCCACTGTCTTTAAAATGAAGTCATTAGGGAGGACAGACCATCATGCAGATAGAAGAAAAAGTTTCCCTTTTTTACTCCCTGAACTCTTCACTTCTAACATGTTTGAGAAGACATCAATGTTGAAATATTAAATAACTAACTGCAAGAGAAGTAGATGAAATTAAGAGTGTACCAGGGGAATCTTAACTCCACAACTGCAGATGAAAAGGCTTTCAGCGGATGTGTGCAACAGATCTCTGACCCACATTAAAGAACACAGTTCAAAGGCATTTATTTTCCCCAACTTTTATTTAGTTAGAAAAATGCTTGATAAGAAGCGCACACGGACGGAGGAGTCGGTGCACGCCGAGCAGGTGGCCCCTTCCACATCTGCCAAGCGTCTACTCACACTAGATATGGCCTCTCAGAGGCATATGCAATGTAATTCTCATAATGCCTCTCAGAGGAATTTCTCATGCCAGATATGGTTAAGATATAACTCTTCAGACAAAGCTTGATATGATGCAGGTGTTTCTGCAGAAAGAAAACAATATTATTTTAAAAGTCCATGGTACAGATAATGGATCTTGATAAAACGGTATCATTGGCGGACTTCCAGGGCAAATAAACAGCATCAAAGATTTGTTGGAAAACAAAGGAGCGGCCATGATGTTAGGAAAAGTTAAAGCTACTGCTGGAGCACAGTTCCCCTTTATCAAGGGGACCAATAATTTGCTCTGTCTGCTGTTGAGGGTCTGCTGTCCAACATGGTGACAAAACCCATCTGGATTAAAACAGGGTGTGATTTTTGCAAACCGTTGCCTAATTATGTTATTTTTCTTGAACTTCTTCCAGTTATTTAACAGTTAACAATGATGTACCACAAGGCTCAGTCTTAGGAGCCACCCTCTTAGGACCCACCCTCTTCATAATCTAGGTAATGTCAGCTCATCCCTGGTGCATCCTTACACTTTTATGCTGATGATACAGCTTATTAGCTGTGTTTCCATCCATTTTCATTTCGATTTTTGAGAAATCTCGCAAATATGTAAATACAAATTAATGCGAAGCAGAAGTGTTTCCATCTGCTGGCTTGAAGCGCATCTACCAAGCCACGCACAGCGTCATTACGTCAGACGTCAGCGTCATTACGTCAGACGTCAGCGTCATTACGTCAGACGTCTGCACTGCGCATGTCTACAGTAAACAGGAAGTAGCAGTTGAAAACAGAACCCGGCCACACATCTCGTCAAAATGGAGAGAATATTTCAGGTACGTGTTGCTATCGGTCGAGTTGTATTTATTCTGTCATACAAACTAGTTTTAGCGATGTTACATGTTGTCCGGAGCGGAAACAGCTGATCAGTCACGTGACGTGAATGTTCGCTTCGGCAGCACGAGTCGGCAAATGTGTTTCCATCTGTCGCTGTGCGCATCTGCTCATTTTCGAACATCCCAAAAACCACCTCAAGCGAGCGTATAAACTTTTTGGCGAACTTGAGAAAGTAAATACGGATTTTGCCGTTTCCATTAAGCTTTTCTGCTGCGATACTTCAAAATGCGCACCTAGAAACCTTGATGGAAACACGGCTATTGTCGAGCTGAATTTTCCTGAAATCCAAGAAAACATTTTATTTTTTCCCCCTCGCTTGAAATAAATGCATAAATAAAACCATAAATAAACAGATAAGCAACAATTTGTGGTGCATACATTTTTTTTTAAGGATTTTTGAAGGAGGGTTCTGTTGAAATGTTATAGGCAATTGTTATCTTATATGTTGTAGATAGATCTGAGCAATATCAATTTGGAGAAATTGTCTTTCATTCTCATTCCACTGACAAGCCAACAGCTCCTCTGAGTGGGGTTAAGACCAAAGTGAATTAATGCCACCTTGAATCAACTGTCATCGTGAAAAATTTCACAGTGATTCATGCAAACCTTTTTTTTTATAAACCTTTACTTTGCTATCAACTTATTACATTGTTATTCCCTCAGAAACGTCATGATATTCCTGCAGGAAACACTACTACTGCTGCTACTTTGTAAACTTGCAAATCTCTGTAGAATTCTATGTAAATAACCTTGTAGCAGAAAAAGTAACATGGTGTATATTTCTGTATTTTTTGTAAATATTGTAAATTTTTGCATTTGCACGAGTTGCTATGAATAATTTTCAGATTAGTTGTTTAATCCCACTTCTATTAATTCAATCAACAACAGGTGAGACGCGATGCTCGTAATTTTTTTTTTTTTTTCACAAAACCTCACCTCAAAGTTTTTAAGTATTATTTTGTTTCTGGCTAACTCAATTTTAAAAACGGTTAAAAAAAAAGTAATATGTTTCTTGTATATGTATAGCTGACTGTAATGGATTTGGTTGTATATCTGAGGTTTATGTATCTCCCATTGTACTCACGAGTCCTAAATTGTTTAATGAATTACAGTTTGTCTTCTCGCCTAATTGACTCATCATTATTCTATGTGCACGTTACATCGAGATAAGCAACAACATACGTCAGAGCTCAGATCGGGCTTTGTTAATTTATGATGCAACACATTTGAGCCGAAGGTTATCATCATAGCGTCTCCTTTCTGCTATTTACCCCTAATTACACTTTAACTCATTGCTATACAGAAGATAATTCATAAAGGGAATCTAATTAACATTTTAGTATCATCCCATAATCTGGGGCACCAGTGTTTGTTCTTAGACTCCTTTTGCTCCCCTTCAGCTTGACTCCATTAAATATCAAGGTAAAACAAGTGCCAACACACTGCAATACATCATCATTATTAATTAAAGACTTACACTTTCATTTAATTAACTTATAAATAGTGGCATATTTTCAAACAATCATCTATGTCAGGGGTCTGCAAGCAACATACAGCTCTGGAGCCACATGCGGCTCTTTCAAGCTTTGACCAAAACTGAATTGGTTGTTACACAAACAACAAAAAACTACTAGTTTTAGCAGTTTTTACGTTGTTTCATTTGCAAATATGTGGATATTGGAACAAGTACAAGGAGTAAAACTTTAACTTCATGCTTTATTTTTATACTTTCCACTATTACAAAAAAATACCTAGATTTGTATATCCAATAATTCTCAGTCGGGTCATCTGGACAACGTTTCTATAAAAAACGAACCTGTCCAGATGACACGACTGAGAATTATTGGATTTGGTACCCGGATTATTGCGCATGGACTTTCTTGCCTAGATTTGTATAGTTCATAGTTTTTATTAATTAACAAACCCTCTCTTTAAATTGTTTTTTTTTTCATTTGTCTTAAATTGTAAAAATAGAAATTATTAGTTATATTTTTTTATAATGTCACCCCTAGTGGCCACAAAAGCCCCTTCCAACAAACCTAAAGTGGCCCATGGGCCACCAATTCATAACCACAGTTGTAGCATGTTGCGGCTCTGAACACTTTTAATTTAGTGGACGAAGGCGTAAAATCTTCCTAAAACCCATCTTTTTTCCTTTGGCTTTTGGTACAATCTGAGATGTTTTAACTTTGTTTTATTGTATTCAGAATTTATTATTTTAGTACTGTTTTTAGTCCCTTCCATTTTATGATTGTAATGTATTTTATGATTGTGTGTACAGCACTTTGGTCCTGTTGGGTGCATAAAGTGCTCTATAAATAAAGTTGGTATGGTATGGTATGGTAAAATGGCTCTTTTGATTGTAAAGGTCGCAGACCCCTGATCTATATGGTGTAAATAAACAATGCATGCATCTTGGCACAACCCTAAACAGCAGCATTTCTATTATGAGTATTACTGCAAGGATGGAATAATGTGTATATAATACAGAAATTACACACTGTATAGTGTATGCATAATGTTTTGTGTTGTACTTGTGCTCCACTTTGATCCCAGCGCATACAATTTCAACTGCCTCATCTGCCACAGTGGCTGCACATCCACTGAGAGACTAATGAAAATGCGTGGCATGAGTAACAAGAGGAAAACTTCATTTAAAAGACCAGATAGAACATTTCTTGTGAATGTCACTTCGGAGGCAGCCTGTAATCGGTTTGGTTGGCGTGTTTTGGCTGAGCACGGCCTCAACAGGAAGGCAGTAAACCCTCGCCGGTTCTCAAAACTTGCTGCTGTCCTGAAGTGGAACTCATTTCACAAACCAGTCCTCCCTCTGTGTTTTTGCAAGGTCTCCAGTATTTGAGTCAACTCCACTTCAGCTCCTCTTCTAAACTTACAGTTCCTCATCAAGCAAAGCATGTTTATTTTCTTCGGTTTATCTATTTGTCATAGGAAATAAATCATTATGTAACAGGATAACTTTGGGCACTGATGAGTCACTCAAGATGGCCTATTCTTAGTAAGAATCAGACGCATTAGCCCATAGTTCCTGTAAAGAAATGTAACGTCTTTCTCCACATTTATGAGCGACCTCAAATCGGAGGACATGTCAATATATCTTGCTGGGAGGTCAAGTTTCAGGCAAGAGGACGAGAACTGCTTAACTACAGTGAGGAAGCCACAAATGGCCACTTAATCAGGTTGGACAATGTGTTGTTGTGATTTGAGCGGCCCCAGTTTGGCGGCCAGAGCCACTCGATCCCCATAATTATTGTTCCGCTTCAACTAAAGAACTGCAGGCAGGAATGTAGTCCCTGGTGTCGCCGGGTGACTGATCGGCAGTGTCAGGATGAGCGAGAAATGGTGAAGATGGGGGAGGAAATGGGTTCAGCTTGACCAACAGGAGAGCAACAGTCCAGCTGCTGCAGCCCAGTAGCTTTCCACTTTTCACCCTTTGCTTCCTTCTTTCCATCACAACCCGAGGCACAGCGATGCCGAACTTGCTTCTCTGCGACTGAGAGGAAAAAGCAATCTCCTCGCCTAGTTGCTGCCGTAAGATTTGATTTGCCTTCCTCCCAGCGTGACAATTGGTTCGGTAGTCTGGATGCAAGTGTATTCATTGTATGGGGGCGCAGGGAGCACAAGAGAGAGGAGGAAGGGTGGCTTGGGGTGGGGGGTGAAGACACCAGTTGTTACACCAGTAAACACCCGACAAGTTCAGCAGATGTCACACAGATAGGAGAGAAAAAGAGAGAGAGAAAAAAAAGTCACACAGCTGGTCTACTGTATGTATTTTAAAAACTGATTTACTGTAACACTTCAAACCAGAAAGCAGCCTACGAAATTATGAAGATTGAGCTAAACAATAGTTTAAAATAATGCACACAATGTTCAATTTTCTTTTCTTTTTAAACAATCTGATATGCAAAATACCTAAAATGATTTGTTTATTCACAGAAGACCTAACCCAGAACAACACATACGATAAACCTTACAAAAAAAATTACATTTGAGATCAATTGCACCTAATACAATAGGCGTGTTTCCATCAAGGTTTCTAGGTGCGCATTATGAAGCATCGCATCAGAAAAGCTAAATGGAAACGGCATAATTCGAGTTAACTTCCTCTAAGTCGCTCTAAAGTTTATACGCTCGCTTGAGGTAGTTTTTGGGGAGTCGATTCAGAGCTGAGTCGGCTAAACGACAGATGGAAACAGATTAGCCGACTCAGTTCTGCCGCAGCGAACATTCACGTCACGTGACTGATCAGCTGTTTCCGCTCCGGACAACATGTAACATCGCTAAAACTAGTTGGCATGACAGAATAAATACAACTTGCCCGATAGCAACACATACCTGAAATATTCTCTCCATTTTGCCGAGATGTCTGTTTTCAAACGCTACTTCCTGTTTACTGTGGAAGTGCGTAACGCTGACGTCTGACGTATGGCGCTGACGTGTGACGTAATGACGCTGACGTCTGACGTAGAGACGCTTTGCGTGGCATTGCAGATGCGCTTCAAGCCAGTTAATGGAAACACTTCTGATCCTCATAATTTTAATTTACATTTTAGCGAAATTTTCTAAAATTCGCTCAAAAATCGAATTTAAATTGGATGGAAACATAGCTACTGACGCAGGTGATAGGAGGAGAGGGTGGGTGGGGTGTTATATGACAAAACTGAACATCTAGAATGAGAAAAACTGATTGTGACACAGACTCACTCATGTCTGTCATGGATACAACTCTATAATGCCATCAATTTAGCTGACAAAAAAAAAAAAAAAACATCCAGGCGTGCTTGTTGTGGACAAAGAACGCTCCCAGACGAAAACGCACAGTTTAAACGTACAGAACAACAGACGAGACAAAATCAATTAGGACTGTCAGATGAAATTTGTCTGCTTTATTTTGCGCTGGAGCTGCACAAGGTTGTGCCTCGACACTGCGGCGCTGTCAGACTCCCCTCTGACCAGGAAGAAAATCTGCCACATAATGTCTGTTCTTATTGATTCCATCGCTGTATTTAAGGATGTAGAGTAATAACTTTGGGTGCAAACTCTCTAGTTGGGTAATATTCTCTCTTTCGCCTTTAGTGAAGATGGTCGCTCTAACCCTCTCTCCCTCCTGCCTTTTTTTTGCTCTCTTGTCATGTAAACCTCAGAGCCTCTCTTCTGAATTGAAAATTATTATAGATTTGGTCAACTGGTCCCTCAAGGTAATTGATAAAAAGAAATTCCACCAGACGACACGGTGCTGGAGAGCCCTCATGCCCTGAATGGACCCACGCAGCTGAGTATGTCATTGATTCCTGAGGTGAGTGGAAGATGATGTGCCTATCTGTGCTGTCCGTGGAGGACATAGAAGATGTGTACAATATTGGATTTATAATAACAGGGTTTCTGCATTTTGGAATCATCAGATACCTAGGAACTAAACAAAGTAGGAAACCATCAGCAGCAGCAGTTTAGGCCATGGTAAAGCTGCCAGCCTTATGTGGAGGATTAATTCATGCCTCAACCTCTCAAACTCATACAAGCTGCAATGTCTGAGAATCGTAGGCCACTTGCAAACTCACCGGCATGAAGAATTATATCATGGAGAATGCTAAATCGAGCACGGACCGGGCGGAATGTCCACTAATTCTGGCTGTTTGGATTTTCCATTGAGTGTACCAGCAGAACTTGAAGGCAAATAGAAAACAAAGTCTGGCGGCCCAAACAATTAATGTTTATTGGAATGTGGCCTCCCCGCTGGCCTTGGACAGGCCCACGTGTCTCAAATATCTCAAATTGCTCCTGGAGGCTCAATGGGAACTAACCTGTATAAATAAAGGTCTAATAATAGTAATAATAATAATAATAATAACTTTAGGGGGCTTACAAAAATTAAACAAAAAAAGTACTTCGAAAAAGAGAGATACTGATTGTCCCATCATATTTAGAGATACCAGATCTCGAATTTTGAATTAAAAAAGCATGTAAACAACAAAAAACTGCTGGAGAGATTACGACTGACGAGTAATGGTTAGCACAATAATGTGTGTACACCTTTTATGTAACATTGCAGTGTGAATACTGTACAAGGAAATACTAAGTGCTTGGATCTGCAGGATACACTGAGCCTGTGAAAAGAAATGCTTCACTTTCAGTCTTTTGCACATTCTCGTTTTTACACAGACAGACTCTCTGTTTTCTATTTGCCACAACAGCACTGCTGCAACAATCCCTGACTCACAAGTCTGTGCTGGCGCCTGAGGTCCCCGCCTCTCGGTCTGCACCCAGCATTGCCTCTGAGCAGTTCCGAATCAGTCAGCGTGACACCCACAACCGAGATGTTGATGATGAATTCACCTGTTTGGGCTGGACGTGTACTTTCTTCCTCTTGTAAGAGAAATGCTTTTCAACTATTGAAGACCTTTTTGCTCCCTACCTCGGTGACTAACATCAACACCTTCAACTTGATTATAAGATTTCCCATAGACCCTGTGCCATCTGCTAGATTATAGATTTCCCTCTTCCTTTAGAGAGGGCAGGGCCCCAGAGGGAGGATCAGCGGTAAAAAGGGTGAAAGAGTGCCTGAGGCGCAGCCGTGCTGTGGATGGGATTACATTTTCTATTTCTGCCTCCTAAAAGAGGCTCGGCATGATGAATACAGAGAGTTGTTACCATTTAATATCAACTGGCTCCCCTGCAAACTCAAATTATACACAATCAATTGTGACGGAAGGGTTCGTGTGTGACGAATAACCTGCCACATTCTCTGCATCATTTCACTTCATCACCCATAAGTTCACCCCCAAACCCAGCCGCTCATTGGGAAATCCATCATGCTATGAAAGTGAAGGATTCTGCTGAGAGGTTTTAAAAAGATTTCCCTGCCTTGGTGCCGTTTCCACTTCGAAAAAGAATAAACTCAATGAACTAAACGCTGCCATGAGGTCAGCTGTGTCCCTGACCGCGAGTGTTAAATGTGCAGTATTGTGTGAGGGGGCACTGAATAACAGGTTTTCAAAAACACAATGAAACAGATACATGAATCACAACGCCACTTCCTGCTTCTGTTTCCTCCTCGTTTTTCTTGTCTTTCCTGTGTGAAATTGAACAAATATTTGCCCATTCAGACCACAACAATCAGACACTGTTCTGTGAGGGGGAAAAGGCCAAGGTGTTGAGTAGGGATGCGCAATATAAACGGTACACGGTAGAAACAATAAAAATTTAGCCTACGATAGAGATCTGTCTTTTACCGGCTAACCGCAGAAAATCAGAGTTGTCCGATTTAATCTATCCTTTTTTTAGTTTAAAACTGTGCATAGGTGGTGTTGAAGTGTACAATCAGAGTTGTCAGAGTTAATCAATACTTTTTTTGTGTTGAACTGTGCGTAAGTGGTGTTAAAGTCTTTTCTTCGAGTGCTAAGTAGCG
Source organism: Garcialebias charrua (assembly GCA_038048925.1). Lineage (NCBI taxonomy): Eukaryota > Metazoa > Chordata > Actinopteri > Cyprinodontiformes > Rivulidae > Garcialebias > Garcialebias charrua. The sequence continues at coordinate 33,605 of JBBPBX010007099.1, read as the reverse complement.
AAGCTAAAAGCTAATTACCTCCCGCTTGCCGTAATGTTGCCGTATTCGGACGCATGCGCAAAACGCTGTGTTCCATAGAAAGTTGTTTTTTTTTTTGGTCGAAAGTTAAAGTAAGCGTTGGTCAGCTTTAGAGAAACCTGCCCTTTGATCTGTGAACAGAACACTGTGTTTTGTGATTTTACTGCGAGACCCTCTGGTCAAAGCCACAGAGGAAACTGGTTGCCTTGTCAGCTCTCCTTAAAGCTGAAGGAGACGCCCACTAGAGGGTTGGAGGGTGAAGTGTTTTCAGTGTAAAATGCAAACTTAAGAGTTAACAACATATTCTTTAGTTTAAAACTTGTGGCTAAAACTACACAAGATATATTTTGCACTGTTTTGCACTACAAGAAAGAAGCCTAATGCTTGAGTTGTTAATTATTTAAAAACTCTCTGGACCTAGTAGTGAACTTTTCTTAATAGAGATTATTTTGTGGTATAGCAGTTTTCAAATTAAATTATGGCAAAAGGACACCCTATGCTTTTTTTTCATTCCTATTGCAAGTTTTATACCAAAAACATATTGCGATATATATCGTTATCGCCACCCTTCACAATGCATATCGTGATATGAATTTTAGGCCATATCGCACATTCCTAGTGCTGAGGCTGTTGCGCCACCTGTGCCTCCCGCCCACGTGAAAATCTGCCGATCTTTTCACTGCGAAGTGGAGACAACGGTGCAGACCAGTCTCCGCGTCACTCAGGACTACAGGCTCCACAGAAGTCCGGTTAGTGGAGCTCTGATGAATTATACATACATTGATAGAAACAGCATTCATTATTCATGAGCTTCTCAACGTCAAAGCTATTTCCCCTCCCTATCGGCATGATGAAAAGATTTTAAATAATAGGAGCCGTTTGCAGACGTCTGCATTCCAGTGGAGACGGCTGACGCTAAAGAGGCTTAAGTGAGAGCTGTTGTCTTACAGGGAATCACTGCTCTGGTGTTTCAAACTGTTGGTGGCTGCGTCCGGGTCTGGTGTTTTTGTTTTGTCTTTGTCTGCACAAGGCCGGTGCTTTTAAGCCTTTCTGATGGTGTTATGGTGTCCATTAGGGAGAAGGAGAGTGTACTGCTTCAATCAGGCTCATAAGAGAGGATAAAGTTTCGCTTAACACCTGGTCTGTGTTCAAAGCCTCCATTTGTTTTCAGACTTAATCTCTTTGTAGGTCAGACAGACAACTTACATACAATTTATGGTTTTATGAGGGGAAAAAGAGGAGGAAGGAAGCAAAAGACTTCATGCCGGTTTCCTAAAAGAAATCGGCTTACTTCTCATAAAGCCCGTACAGCCCAATCAAACTCAAATAGCAGGAACTACCCCTTTGGGCACGTCTTGAGGGATTTTCTTTAATTTGGACGTCAAACTGAAAAGTTTTTGCTCTCCTCTCATCTCCAAATCCGTTAATGTGCATGTATGGTGCCGCGAGATTGGTAGGTGGTGATTTCTTGGGATAGATTTCGGAAACTATACGGAGACTGTCTAATCCAGGTGGATTTTGTGGTTTCCGTCCTTCCCTTGGGAAAAAAACCCATTACAAACATGGTTTTAGCAGCCATTTAATTTTACTGGGACAATCACCAGGTAGCAGTAGCCGTGTTTCCATCAAGGTTTCTAGATGCGCATTTTGAAGCATCGCATCAGAAAAGCTGAATGGAAACGGCAAAATTCGAGTTAACTTCCTCTAATTCGCTCAAAAGTTGATACGCTCGCTTGAGGTGGTTTTTGGGGGTTTCGAAAGAGAGCTGATGCGCAAAACGACAGATGGAAACAGATTTGCCGACTCATTTCTGCCGTAGCGAACATTCACGTCATGTGACTGATCAGCTGTTTCCGCTCCGGACAACATGTAACATCGCTAAAACTAGTTGGCATGACAGAATAAATACAACTTGCCCGATAGCAACACGTACCTGAAATATTCTCTCCATTTTGACGAGATGTGTGGTCGGGTTCTGTTTTCAACCGCTACTTCCTGTTTACTGTAGATACGCGTAACACTGACGTCTGACGTAATAATAATAATAATAATGTCACATTTTTGTCATCTGTGTATGTTTCCATACAAGACGAAATTTGACTGCATTTAACCCAATCACCACCAGGTGGGGCAGTGGGCAGCTATAGAAAGCGCGCCGGGGAGCAGTTGGGATGAGATTAAGGCTGCACGATTAATCGCATTTGCGATTATCTCGCAATATGTTAAAACGCGATTCACTAATCGCACAGGCTGCGATTTGACTGGTCACGTGACTTGGTAGTGATCCGGTCTGGCCGCGCGCAGCTCTTAGCGGAGCAAAACAGAGCAGGAGGGATGGGGGACACCGTGCGCTCCAACACTGTTGCTTCAGGCTCGACAGAAGTCATAAAAGTTATAAATTCAGGTAAGTTAGCTCATTTAAACGTGTATCTGAGCTTAGACGCTGAGACACAGAGACTGCGGGAGATAAACAAAGCGCGAGCTGGTCATGTGACCGGGTCTGTTTTGACGGTGCTCTGTTAGCAGCTAGCTCAGCAAGCTAACGTTCTGCGTGAAAAAGCGCATTAATTATCTGATTTAAAAAAAAAACAGTTGTGTCGTTAGTGATATGAATTAATACAGAACCAGTAAAAATAATCGCATTTTAAATCGCAATTGCAATTTATAGAAAAAAAATTGCGATTAGATTATTTTCCAAAATCGTTCAGCCCTAGATGAGATGTGCTGCTCAAACAAACCACAAGTTAATGACGCTGACGTCTGACGTAATGCCGCTTTGCGTGACATGGTAGATGCGCTTCAAGCCAGTTGATGGAAACACTTCTGCTTCGCATTAATTTTTATGTACATATTTGCAAATTTTTGAAAATTCACTCAAAATTCGTATTGAAAATAGATGGAAACACGGTTAGTGTCTCCCTTCAGTTGTGGCCTACATCAGCGACTGCTGAAGAGGAGGAAGAGTAACGGGGGAGCGTGTTAAATTTGTGCACAAGATATTCCCAAAGGTTTCTCTTGCGTCCCCTGGGCTGGGCCTTAAAAATACACACTCAGAAACACTGCGGATTATGTAAACACATTTGCTTTAAATGCTTACATGAGAGCAGTGACTGAATAAACAGCGTGACTTTCACTCACAGTTGAAACCAGTAAGCAAGCAATGAATTTTTAATAAACTCAACGCACAACGAGGACAACAGAAATGAGGAATGTGAGCGGAGCAAATTAGCTCGCTCTTTGCCGCATGGAGGAGTGTATCTTGGTGGAAATTCTCTCAGCAGCTTAAAGGTGGCTGCCACTCACATCAGTGCAGCTGTAGTCATTCTGTCTCCCCCTGCCCTCCCTCTCTGTTTTTTCTCTCGCTCACTGTGACAAGACATCTTTCCAGACATTTTAGTTTGATGGAGATTTGCAGCAGCTCATTACAGACTGGGAGGCTCTGTGAGCGGATGCAGTCACTCGGAGATGGATTGAGTGGGTCTGTTTATTGACATGCCTTAATCTGACACTGGGTAAAGGGAATGAGTCACCGCCTCCAGACACGCTACCACATCACAGCCACTCTAGCAAACAGGGGAGGCAGCACCTAGGATACAAGTGGAACTTCATCAGCGCTCATTAATCTAACAACCCCAGGCCACTCGCTCAAACAAACCATGTTTACACTGCATGCTGCCAGGGATGGAGGGGTGATGGAGCCTTTCAAAGGGCATGTGTGCAGGTGATCAGCTCTGCAGCACACATGCGCAAACTACCATGCAAACTTTGATTTGGTAGATAATAATGTTTTATCAGTTATGTATAGGGCTCAGAATAACGCATTACCCTTAAATATCCAAATACATTTTGTTAAAAGACAAAGTTGTTATAATCTTAAAACCAAAATACAGAATTACCGTATTTTCTGGAATATAGGTCGCACTTGAATATAGGTTGCATTGTCCAATTATTGCCAAAGAATTGGAAAAATCCATATATAGGCCGCACCTGAATATAGGTCGCACTTACGTCAAAATGTGGACCGTGTTTAGCTCTGCTGCAAATGTCTGCCACAGGAGCGCACAGCAAGGCTTTTAAGAAGATTAACACTTAAAAACAATTATTTGTTTGATAAAAATTATAGCAAATATGTGTCTGAGCTGAACTTTTCTTTAATAAATGAATAATTTTAGCAGGATAAACACCTAAAAATATATATTTGTTAGCTGACATTATTGTAAGAGTGTGTCTCAGTTTAATTTTTGTTAATAAATGATTACAAATCAGCTTATTTTATAAAAAGCCATAAATAGGTCGCACCTGAATATAGGTCGCAGGGCATGCAAAAATGATAAAAAGCCGTGACCTATATTCCGGAAAATACGGTAGTTTGAAGGGACGGTTTACCTCAATCCAGGGAATTGGATTATGGAATGGTTTGGAGAATGAAGTTAAAAATGCCAAGTCAATGTGTACATTTAAGAAAATGATCAAAACTGAATTGTTAAAAAATATATATGAAGTAGCGTAATGTATATTGTATTAGTTAGAAAATTTGAAATAGTTATTCATTTTGTTCTGTTACTGGAAGATTATTATTGTTTGAACTGATTGTTGGAAAAAAAAGGGCAGATATACCGATAATAAGATTTTTTCTTCTTTCTGCTACCTTTCATTTTTTATATTTTGTACGTTAGCGTTTATGGGATTGTTTTGTATAGTATTTTTTTTTAAATGAACAAATTTTATAAATACATAAATAAAATAAAATAAAACTAATAAATAAATAACTTGCACTGAGGCTGCAGCTAATCATTGAAAAGAATCCAGTCTTGCTTAACACCCTAAATTATATCATAGTTCACCAGTGTCACGCTAATCAAAGCTGGTCCTTAAATTAGAGGCAGATGATGCAGCTTGATGCCCCCGCTGCCAAAAATAAAATAAAATAAAAATAAAAAAATCAGAAAAGAATAAGTAATTTTACTTAAATTAATAGTTCAGATCTTTTGAATCGAGGTTTAGGGAAAAAAATCATAAACAACAACTATCTTAACTGTTGTAGATAGTTCTGAGTTTGGTGATGTACATTTTAATTCATTCTGCAATGACAAGCAGTAGTTCAAGTGGGGCCCGAATTTGTCAACTTTTGTCATCATTTTGGCATTAACCTGTCTAAATAAAGGTTGAATGAATGAAAATAATCTTAAAACAACATCAGATTGAAATATATCAGTGGTCTGTGCCAGTGCAGTTTTCTAAACCTTGGTGGTTATTTATATGTGCAAATAACAGCAGCAGCTAGCTGTTGCACTTTTGAAAATAATATCATACTTTTTTCTGTCAGAGTAACTGTAATGAAAAATTGGTAATGGTGTAAAAATTATAAGAAAATGTTTGCATGAGCTGCTATAAAAATTTAGAATTTCATTCAGCTTAAGACAACAGTAATTTAGCTTGTTCTTGACCTTGTTCAGACTACCGTACTTTTCGGCGTATAAGTCACTGTTTCATGCTGGTGAAGATTCTCAGTCGTCCAGGACATGATGAAATCAAAAAAGGCGTTCAATACAGGATCAACTGGACTTTATTTGTTGCAGAAAACGTTTCGACTTCTGTCCAGAAGTCTTTTTCAATTCAAGTCACTGTTTCTTTTACTAATTTGCATGTCCTGCGACTTAAACGGCGAAGCGACATATTTATGGATTTTTTTCCAATATTTTAGACCAATTTTTGACTCATATATGACTGTTTTTCATTTAGGCAAAAAATGATGCAGTACCACTTTTATCCGCTAGGGGACATTTCCAGAGAGTCCACCGACCGTTTCCAGCTCATGCGTCCAAAAAAAGCCTCCTCTGCTCGGACTGACTGTCGCTGCCCGGCCTCCTGCTCTGGAGGTAACTACTGTTTGTTAGCAAGATAAGTCAAGAACCACAGGACAGATTTTTATGAAACTTACAGAATGTAATAACTGTATGGACATTTACAACTAACTAGCTTTATGAGATGTTTGAGAAAGAAAAAATAGATCTTTCACCGTAGCATGTTGTTAGCGGTTATCTACCATAAACAGATACTACGGTATTTAGATAAATACCCCATAAACCACTCGGCGGATATTTTTTTTAGCTTACAGAGTGTAAGTATATGGGTTTTCATTTACAAACTGTTGACCTGTATAAGACATTTGAGATAAAATTAGATTTATTTATAATTTATTTTCGTAGCGCACGCGACCGCTTGGAAGAAGTCAAACCGAAACAATTTAAATCTAGCAGATTTGACCATTTCGTGAATTGATTAAGGAACGGTTAAGCTTAGGAACCCTTGTGCTATAATGTCAGCTATAATTTTTAGCAAACAAATAATTGTTTTTACCGTGTTAATCTTGTAAAGTCCATCCGTGCTCCCTCGCTTCTGTGGCCGCCATTTTCAGCAGGGCAAATGAGGCGCTGACGCGTCGCGTAGCGGTGACACATAATAGATGCGACTTATAGGGCGAAGCAACATATTTATGGATTTTTCCAAATTATTGCCAATAATTGGGCAAAGCGACTTGTTCGGCGAAGCGACTAATACGGCGAAAAGTACGGTAATCAGCTTATCAGACCAGTTAAGAAAACACTTTGGTTCTGAGGTCATTCAAAGAGCTATCTACAACCGGTAAGATATTAACTATTAATAACCTACCTTAGAATCCAACTTCAAAAGCACAGAACTATACTTTTATTAATCCCGTAGCTTAAGACTTATCCTTTGAACCCTTTTAAAATATCCATTCTTGGAAGCTTTTCTATCGTTTTTGATCCTGTTTGCTAGGACTTTACCCTTAAGCACCTCTAACGTTTAAGGTTGTCTTTTTAGGCATCTGTCAGTGCTGAATCTGACAGCAGAGTATTAACTGCTTGCAGATCATCACTGCATCTGCAAATCCAGCTTGTTAGCAGGACCGTGAGAGACCGGCATCAGGGTGTAATCAGAACAAAACAATGGCCGATGCTTCGTGGTTCGGCGCTGCTGTTCGCTTTCAATTACGCCACTATTTTTTAGTGTGCCGTTAAAACACGCCAGCATATAAAACCATTGATTCCTATATTTAACTGTATACATATATATATATATATATATATATATATATATACAGGTATTCCCCGATTTACGAGCGAGATCCGTCACAAGGAGGCGCTCGTAAACCGGAAATCTCGTAATTTGGAACGGCCGCCATTTCTCTCGTAAACCCGGAAGTCCGCTCGTAAATTTCGCCAGCGCACCTAAAAACACTCTATTTTCATCTAAAAACTACTTTTGAGTGCATAAAAATGATCGGAAACGTGTGTTTATATGCTTAACTTGCTAACTGTAGTGAAAAAACACATGAAAACTCAGTATTTTTTTCGTTTTTTCCAAAAATTCAACCCGGAAGTCCGCTCGTAAATTTCGCCAGCGCACCTAAAAACACTCTATTTTCATCTAAAAACTACTTTTGAGTGCATAAAAATGATCGGAAACGTGTGTTTATATGCTTAACTTGCTAACTGTAGTGAAAAAACACATGAAAACTCAGTATTTTTTTCGTTTTTTCCAAAAATTCAACCCGGAAGTCCGCTCGTAAATTTCGCCAGCGCACCTAAAAACACTCTATTTTCATCTAAAAACTACTTTTGAGTGCATAAAAATGATCGGAAACGTGTGTTTATATGCTTAACTTGCTAACTGTAGTGAAAAAACACATGAAAACTCAGTATTTTTTTCGTTTTTTCCAAAAATTCGCAGCTCGTAAGTCTGGGACCTCGCAGATCAGAGCGCTCGTAATTCGGGGACTACCTGTATATATATATATATATATATATATATATATATATATATATATGTATATATATATATGTATATATATATATGTATATATATATATATATATATGTATATATATATATATATA
>JBBPBX010007099.1:0-25656 GCA_038048925.1 Garcialebias charrua | reverse complement strand
ATGTGGATGGGACATCAAAACAACAGCAACAAATAAGCAAATAAGCCAGGAACAATAAATACAATATGTAACATGCACACAAAAATAAAGTTTTTGAAGAAATACATACACACGGACAAAACAAATGAAGGGGAATAAACTCTGCGTGAGTCAGAAAGAGATACACGTCACAGATTTACAGTAGAACACACTTTTCCTTTCACGCACACACACACCCGCACGCAGTCGCATCGAGTCTGAGGGGGGAAGTCTGGCGGCTTGAGAGCACGGCCAGTGGATAGGGGTCCAGATGCACTCATTCGTGAGGGAGGGTGGGGGAATTTCAGCAGCTGAAACACACAGGGATTATCCGCACAGACTTCATTTAATTTAATTTGTATTAGGGTTGTCTTCGGGGCAAACATCGTTTTTCACTGTGCGGGGGATATACGGGGTCACGGAAAACAGCAACAGACGGTGGAGCTCTGCCTCGTACCCCCACAGAGGAGCCACAGGGGAAGACAAGGCCCTGCATCTCAGCCACACACGCAGTTACACACAAACACACAGGAGCAGATATCTCGTTTCTCACTAATAATGACTGTTTTATCGAGTCAAATCCACCTCATTGACGTGCATTTTAAACCCAGCTTCCTCCTTTCCATAGCTTGATTTCTTGAAATGAAGACCCCGAATCATTTTGTTCTGCCTCCATAAACAACATGTAGTAATTTTTGCTGCTTATCAAAACTCTGCTTTGTGTAGTTGCACGCTCGTTCCTCTGTGTGTTGAACACACTCAACCTAAGCTGTTATCTACTAAGAACATAACTTAGGGGTGGATGTTTATCTGTGCTGATGCAGATTGGCGGAGTTCTCTTTGTCTCAGTGCTGTGGAACATATATTATTTGTCTTTTGTTGTTTTATTTATTTTTTCCTCATCGTTTCTCCAAGGCTGATAGTTTGATGTCCCACAGTAGAGAAATATGTTTTGTCACCCTGCGGCACCGAATGTGCTTTTACTTGTACCGTATTTTCCGTACTATAAGTCACACCTTTTTGCCTAATTTGTATGCCCTGCGACTTATAGAGAGGTGAGACTTGTTTATGGATTATTTTCCCATATTTTTAGTCCAAATTTTGGATCAGATATGACCGTTTTTCCATTTTGGCAAAAATGGTGCAGTACCACCTTTGTTCGCTAGGGTACACCAACCGTTCCCACCTCATGTGTCCGACGAGAGCCTCCTCTGGTTGGATTCACTCTGTCGCAGCCCGGCCTCCTGCTCTGGAGGTATGAACTAGCTACTTCGCTGTTAGCTCAGTGTTTGTTAGCAAAATAGATTAAGAACCACAGGACAGATTTTGATCAAACTTACAGAACGTAATCACTAGATGGATATTTACAACTGTTAGCTTTATGAGAGGTTTGAGATAAAATTAAATGTTTTATAGACGTAAATGTGTCGCGGTTAGCTTCGTTGTTTTTCCTTCGTACTTTTTCAAAGTGAAACAATTTAAATCTAGCTGATTTGACCATTACGTGGATTTATTAAGGAACGGTTAAGCTAAGACACATGTTTGCTATAATTTTCAGCAGACAAATACTTGTTTTTACCGTGTTAATCTTGTGAAAAGTCCTTCCGTGCATGCTTCTGTGGTCGTCATTTTCAGCAGGGCAAATGACGCGCTGACGCGTCGCGTAGTGGTGACGCATAATAGATGCGACTTATATAAAGGTGCAACCTGTTTATGGATTTTTCCAATTTATTGACAATAATTGGACAAAGCGACTTATATAAAGGTGCGACCTATAGTCCAGAAAATACTGTACTTGTAATCTGGTAAAAGCACATAAAATAAAATGTGAACACAATCAAATAATTGAACTGACTTTTTGTATCCTAAGCAACATAACTTACACTGTTTGGCAGCAGCAGAAAACAAGTGCAGTGAGTGAGTTATTGTGCGCCTCCACTCACAATTTACAATAGCTCAGTGGAAAATATGTCGGCGATCAGCTATCATGTTCGTTGCAGCCAGATTGTGCGGTCATATCCTTTCTGTCTTCTGCAGGTGACATACTGAGAGAAAACTAATGTACCGTGGACTAAATTATATACACATTTAGGGAATAAAGAAAAAAAGTGTCCCAGAGTGTTGGCTTGTCTCTGCTAGGCAGAAAGGACATACTGCTGGAGACTGTTCAAGACTATCAGGCTCTCACTGGCACTCGTTTTCTTTCCCTCTCTCCCCCAGCCCCTATCAAAAGATGTTACTGTGTAAAATGTCAAAAAAAAAGAAGAAAAAAAAAAGGCAAGAGAAGTAATCTCCGTCTCCGTTTTGATCGCAAGTGGAATAATTGGAACCCTCTTAGGCTCATTACACAAGTTGCCCGCCAGCCAAAAGATGGCTCCAACTGCCCCTCTTTATTCATGTCGGAGCTTTGAAAAATATTGTTTCCTCTAGTTACAGCTCCTTATGAGATGCAACGACTACAGGTCCTGGTACCTACATTAACGGATAATCCCACAATGCCTTTGAAAATACATCTTTCAGTTGGAGCTGTCAAGCATCGATTCTGAGCAACCGGAAGGAAACGGAAACAATCTGGCTCTGTAATGATGTCGATATGCATATTGCACAGCATTGCTCACCCTCATTGTTTTTTTTTATTGCAACTCCATTCTTCTCAATTACATAAGGTATTGTGTTAAGGCAACAAGTTCATTAAGACCTCCATTACTAATGGACTTGTCTTCATTGCTATTAAACTACGCTTGTAATCATCGTGACTCTAATTACAATTACGGTATTATCTAAATTAACCCCATTCTTGGTTTAGATCACCCGCAATGATGGTAGCCAAGACACACCTATGAAGAATGGCACCACTGTCCCTTCAGATAAATCCAGCATAATTAGCCGTGTGCCTTACAGGGCCTGTGTGGTGGTAATAATTAGAGCTACTGTAGCAAAGGTCACGCAAAACAATTTAGAGAGAATGCTGGCTGCATGGGTAATGGGAGGAGAGGAGGGGTGAGCTCGGGTGAGTGTGGCATCTCGTTTCCTCTTCAGAGACGGAGGACATATAGTTGTTACTTTACCTCTGCCTCTTGCCTCATTATTAGCCAAAGCTCTCTAAAATATTAGAAAATGAGAACCCATTTCAATGGCAAGCAGACTCCCGGCTAACACAGTTTAAATGGATCCATGATTAGATTTGAGAAGAGTGCTACAGGGTTTATGTGTTAACTGGTATCAGTTAAAATCGATTCACAGCCTTGGAGGTGCGATGGCTGCCCCGTCAACCCATGTTGCATCTGTTCATTAGCCGGATTTTAAAACACTTATGTGCACGTTTAGTCGGTGCTATTATTTATGAAAGACATAAGAAGTGGGAGAGATGGCAAAGCCGGAGATGCTTTGATCCACCCGGGTGCACAGGTTAATGAGCTGAGCCACAAATGTTGACACAAAAGGTAAACATCACACGAACTAAGTTGCTTCTATTTCTGTGTTCCTCCCCGTGTGGTTTGGTTCTCTCTGCAACTCCCAGATTGCTCATGAGCTGGGAGCTCAGGGTTCACAGCCTGGGTCCGCCAGGAGTTCACTCAGCTCCCTCATCTCTCCACCATCACACCCCGATGAGATAAGTAACAACCTCACACTTAAATATAGCATCTCAAACAACACATATGCTTATGTGAGCTGGATTGGACTCCCTGCTGCAACACAACACCCTGCCCAAACTCCCACCTCTCCAAACAACACTTCTTTATCAGCGAGCGATACAAACCACACTAAAATGATAGGACAGGCGATATTTTTCTATAACTTCTGTCTGTCCCATTCTCAGTGTTTACGACTCACTTTCTGATTTGCTTTAGCTGAATTTTAGTCACTTTATTTATGGATTTAACCAAGAAATCTTAGCTTCTATATTTAGATTTTTGTGTTTTTTGTGCATTATTACTAGGGGTTGAACGAGTACCGGTACATAATTTTAAAACTGGACATTAAAGCTGCACTATGTAACTTTGTAGTGCAGTCTGTAACTTTTCTAACAATATATTTTTAACATATTTCTTCACTCTGTCACTATCTACTGACAGACTGGTGTTAGACAAAGTAATCTCTGAAAAAAACTATAGTCCCCTTGCTTCTCTATCAGCATTTATAAAAACACTAAAAACACAGAGTGACCCGCCGTTAACCAGCCAATAAAAACAGAGTTTGTAACCAGCCAATAAAAACAGAGCTTGAATTTGAATCAGCCAATAAAAACAGAGCTTGAATTTGAATTTCAGCAGAGCAAGGGGGGCAGAGCCATATATGGCTCTGAGGGGGAGGGATCAGAATGCTTTGCCTGTTGAAAATATTTCTAAGTTCTGTGCTCTACAGAAAGTTACACATAGCACCTTTAATCACTATCTACTGACAGACTGGTGTTAGACAAAGTAATCTCTGAAAAAAACTATAGTCCCCTTGCTTCTCTATCAGCATTTATAAAAACACTAAAAACACAGAGTGACCCGCCGTTAACCAGCCAATAAAAACAGAGTTTGTAACCAGCCAATAAAAACAGAGCTTGAATTTGAATCAGCCAATAAAAACAGAGCTTGAATTTGAATTTCAGCAGAGCAAGGGGGCAGAGCCATATATGGCTCTGAGGGGGAGGGATCAGAATGCTTTGCCTGTTGAAAATATTTCTAAGTTCTGTGCTCTACAGAAAGTTACACATAGCACCTTTAATGTATAATATACTGTAATATTGAGCATGCATCAGGGNTATATATATATAAATATATAAATTATTATTTACAAAAAAAGACCAACAAAACATTGGGAGCATATATTATGCTCCTACCATTTATCTTACAGCAAATAAGTCACAGGAAACCCAAAACTGTTAGTTATTATTATTAAGCTGCAAAAGTGAAAAAAAAATGTGCGGCACGTCAAAAACAAAACTTAAAACAGTGGGGCGATTGACCACCCCGCACCACCGCCTGTGGTGCTGCACATTAGGTTTAGTTTTAGAGATTATATATATTAGAGATTAATAGGTTTTTGTAGGTTTAGAGATTTATATTTTTTGCCTTTTATTTGCGAAACAACGTCCGAGGAAGCTGGTTCTGGTTCGGTCACTGTTGCACCATATTCTGTGACCTGCAATAGTTCATGCAACACCGCCCCCTACGGTCACAATACACGGTGGTCACAGAATATGGTGCAACATCGGTTCGCAATGCGCTCCGAACAGGAAGTTGTTTCATTTTCTGTTCTGTAACGGCAACGTGATGACGTCACTACGACTACTCGACTTGAAATAAAAAATCTCGATAGGGGTCCAAGTAATCGATCTGTCGATTACTTGAGTAGTCTGTTAAAGCCCTAATTATTACCGGTAATCAGAATGACACATGGATATCGGATCTTCTGTAGCAACAAGAATGTTAGCAGTTTATTTTAAAGAAGAAAAAAAAAACGAGTGTTAAAAAGCTGAATCTTCTATTGACTCATTTTTAATGATGCTAACGGTGTGTTTTTTCCATTTCCCTGTAGGGAGGTTGCTCCCGGTAGGACTAAATGGCGCCTTGCATGGCAGTCTACCGCTACCAGTTTATGAATGTGTGTATGAATGGGTGGATGGTTGGTATTGTAAAGTGCTTTGGGGCCCCTCATAGGGGGCTGGAAAGCGCTATATAAATAAGCTCCATTTACCATTTCATTTATCTGCTTGGCGTAAAACAAGTAGGGTGGCACAGTTGATAGAGATGACACCTCTCAGCGCAAAGGTTGCCGGATCTAATCCCAACCGGGGAACCTTTCTGGGTGGAGTTTGCATGTTTTCTCCATTTATATGTGGGTTTTCTCCAGGTACTCTGGTTTCCTCCCACAGACCAAAAGCTGATGTTAGGCTGATTGGTAACTCTCAATTGTCCCTAGGTGCGAGTGAGAAATTGAATGGTTGTTTGTCTCGTTCGTCTTCACATGTCCCTGTGATGGACTTGCGACCTGTCCAGGGTGTACCCTGCCTCTCGCACGGTGATGGCTGGATATGGGCACCAGTGACCCCCGTTGACAGAAAAAGAAGTGGGTTTTTTAATGGATGGATGGATAAATCAAGTATGAAAAGGTTTACTGGAATGTGATGTGCTGTAATATTCCTTGGACAAGACTCATCCAGCAGACACTTTGTTTCTTGGTTGCCTGACAACCCCAGAAAAAAAAAAGGTCATAACCGTTTATTTAGTAAAAAAATAATTCAGGAACAACCGGCAAAGCTGGCGTGCTAATAAATAAAGTTTTAACAGCAGTTAAAGCTAACAAGAACCTAACTCACCTTGAAGCCATTGGACATGTAATTTTGCCATTTTTCATCAGTCAAATGAAGCTTGCAGATGAATTTTACGGTGTGGGAGCTGAGGCATACGCTAAGATCCATACATCTTTGTGACTGCTGGAGTTTAAACACCATAAACTGTGATTATCATTGATCTGCATTTGTCAGATGCCTAATCTCTATGACTCATAACCACACTGGTCACGTAGAGTGATGATGGACCCTCCTCCCAGACAAGTGTTGAGGGACGGAAGCAGTGATAAGCATGCCCTCATCCGTTTAAAGACACTCCAGTAATCCAACAGTGGTGGGAGGAGGGGGGAGGCTTCATCTTTGGGGGATTAAGTCTGGATTATAACTAGTCTTCCAAATTAAACCAAAAGTCAGCTTACGGCAGTTGCTCATGCAAGCTGGCAACTGGCTTGTTACCAGCCCTGGCTACAAATAACAATGATGGTCTATATTTGGAATTCACTCTCAGCAACCATATGAGTTCACAAAGGAACTAAACCCAAGCCATCTCAACGTAAAAAAAATTCCATCAACCTCGTCACTTCCCAGCTGACCTCTTGTGACAACATTTACAATGTCATCCATATTGTGTACCTGACTCCCGCTGCCAACCAGCCTAGTTGCAGACAAGCTTCTCAGTGAGGGCAAGGCTGCTCTGTCCCTGCTGATGCTGCTTCCCACAGCAAAACAAGGCCAAATCTGCAGCTTAGAGGCTAAAATAATCATTACTGGGTAGCGAACAAATGAAAAGTCAGAACACCACTCGCATGTCTGTCCTCCCCCACCACTATTGGTATTTTGCTTGCTGTACTATCACACACAAACACAAAAGAGAAGGCCACACTTTTAACATTTAGACAACAGAAAGACTTAGCCTGAAACTCAGGGAAAAGCTAAAGAATGATTTTAATTAATTAATTAGTCTTGTATATTTAAATAAAATAAATATTTAAATGGAAGGAAAAATAGTATTTTACTTTCTGTGAAACAATGCTATTAAGTGGGGGAAATTTATATAAAGTATCCTTAAAGTTGTATCTATCTATACACCGTATTTTCTGCCATACACGTCACACCGCTCTATAAGTTATATCAGTCCAAATATGTCTAATAAAGTGGAAAACTCCATAAATATGTTGCTTCACCATATACAGTATGTTGCATCTATTATGCCTCACTGCTGACACGTCACATTTGTTATGAGTTACCACTGACAACCTGGAAATGTGAGCCAAACCCGGAAATGTGGGCAGGTGTTGTGCCAAAAATCAATTGGCTGCAGCGGATTCGGATGTTGTCAGTCCATAGAATGGGCATTATCAACTGTTATCATCCCCATTTGTAGCGGAGAATAGGTAACCTACTACCTACTAGCATGTTTAACATAACATTATCAGCGTTATAATTGCTGTGAGTAGGCAGCGTGTTTCCGTCAACCCGGAAGTGTAGCGTTTTTGGGTTTTTTCAGCTTATGTGACAGTTTTCCTCAACAGTGGTGGGAGGAGGGGGGAGTTACCCTTGTGCCTAAACCTAACCAAGACCCTAAACCTAACCCAAGACACTTTACTCAAAAGTTTAACACTTTGCTAAAGATGGAGCCTTCTGTCATCGCTTGTAACGGTGACAACGTACCTTTAAACCTACTAGTAGGTACAGTACAGTGCTGAGCGATAGGAATGGGGGTGATAATAAATGATAGGGGCCATTTAATAGACTGATAACATCCAAAGCGGGTGCCAAATGGTGGCCGCGGGAGCATGCAAGGGAGGACTAGTCTAACTTTTCCTTAATAAATGCACTTTGGTGGTCAAATCAGTGGCATTTTCAAAAGCCGATAAGAGGAAACGTGAACGCGCAGAGGGCAACTTGCTGTGTATTTCTTAAAAAATTTAACAAGAAAACCACCTAAAAACAATTACTGTATTTGTTTGCTCGACTTTATAGCAAAGGTGTGTCTCAGTTGAACTTTTACTTAATAAACGAACTTCAATGGTCAAATTAGCTTCATTTTGCCGGGGCGGCACAGCGAAATGAAGCTGATTTGACGGTTTCTCAAGGTAGACGAAGGTGGCCGGCTATGGCAAACCGATTGTGTCATAAATAGCCACATTTTCCTATCACATAATACAACCGCATGCCATACTACTCTTGTGCCATCTAGCAGCTGAAAATGGTAGTGTTCAATATTTTCAGTCAGAATGAATGAAAACGGTCATATCTCAGCCAAAAATTGGTTTATAAAAATGGAAAAAAATCCATAAATACATTGCTTTATAAGTCACAGGGCATGCAAATCATGCACAACACTACAACGTATAAGGTGAAAAATACAGTATATATATGGTATAGTATATTGAACCTGTTTCTTGTGGCAAATAACACAGACAACATGAAACAGTGACACCCAACACTTCAATTAAAGTGGTGCTGTTTTGAAACAAACATTTCCAACAAGCACAAGCAACAGAAGTAAACAAACAGTAAATAGCCTGCTGCAGCCTGGCTACCCAGCTAATTAACCAAATTAACATCAGCTTGTCAGGTTTTCAGCAGAACATTACAAAGAGCACAACAAACAGAAATAATGTACGGTACTACAAATGAAGCACATTTATTTTAGAACTACTGTATAACTTCATTTTGCAGGTTTTTATCATAAGGTATCTGCCTTCCATCTTCATTTTAAAAAAACTTTTAAAATCCATGCTGGTTTCATTAAACTTATTTAAACAGAATGACTGTCAACAAATTCCCTGAGTTATTTGATTCCTCTTCTGTGTCTATGTGCATTAAAATTCAAACTACCGTATCACATTACAGGATATAGGTGATACATTCTAAAGTCCTATTCGCACTGTATAAATTTTAGCTAAGGACCACATGCTATTTGTAATAATAACGGAGATTGTCTGTGTTGTTAAACCCGTGCGAATCGGCCATATCAGTAATTTGTAAAGTGAAAATTCCTCTGCACATTATCTACTATATTTTGCTGAACTTCTAGGTCCTGTGATAATACTAATCCAATGCGAATAGGCATCTCTGTGATTTGGACAGAAATGCGCAGGATCCGACACGTAATGAGGGTTTTATTTTTTATGTTGTTTAAGCAAAATCATATATAATCATGTATGTCTTCATTACAAACGATATGATACAAAGCTTCAACTGTTTTTTTCAGAACAGTGAGCACAAGGAAACAAAATGCTTGCTTCTATTCAGTTATTTGGTGTGCTTGAATATATATGAATGTAGTAAGATGCATTACAGTCTGTTTTGATGTAACAGTCCCTAAACTAGAAGAAAGCACCAAGACCTCAGCTCCTTGGCGACCTTTATGCCGTGCCACCCAAAGGAGGAGTCAATCAGTGATGTTAAAGCACAATTTTGAGCAATTTCTCATGAACAAGTTCAGACATGTTGCTGTCCCTACTCGCTGATTCAAACAAATCTGAACAGCTAATGATGAACAAAGGATGTTACGGATGCTCTGCACTCTTTTCCCAAACTGAAGGAGGCTAAATACTTTTTTTAATTTAGTAATTTGGCTGAAAATACTAAAGCAATGGGGCTTTGGCATTTTACAACATGGACATGAGGGAAAGTAAGAAAATAACCCTCAATAATTTTTTGATCAGTGAGAACATAATGGTGTGAATAAAAAAAACAAATTCCTTGCAAAACATCGTTAATATAATTTGTGGTGTTTATCTGCTTCCACTCCCAGTCCAGATTTTTGCAATCTATTGCCTAACCCACATTCTTGTCTCTCCCATCTCGACCTGGCATTACTTAAGCAAAGAAATGCTTCTCTGCCTGTGTGGAAACTGGATATGGGTGTAAATAATACGTCTCGGCACTTCGTAAAAGCCCTAATCCCAGGAAAACAAACCTGAGTGAAACAGGCCCACCTGAATTGCTTTCAGGAAAACTAGATAATCAAAATGCAAAACAGCCTTTGAAGGGAAAAATAAGCCGAGTTCCAACAACAAATCCCCTACAACTAACATCAGCAAATTCTCCCCTGAACTTTTATTTGCGTTCAGTGTTTGAGTTTTTAATGTAATCACACTCCATTCAGGGCTCCATCAATGAGCTATTCTGATTTATGTCAGGCTGAATCAGACTTACCGCTTAGAGGTTTACAGGCATCATGAATGAGAAAAGGAGCCACACATTGCACACATTAGGGGTCCCACCATCTCCCTGGACAGGAGGACAATGGAGAGGGGGCAGAGATAAAGGAGCCGGGTAACAGGGGTGAAGGAATGGCTCACGCTGATCGGGCTCAGAAGAATGGGGGAAATGGGAGTGGGGGGTGAAAATCAGAGGCCCAAGACACTGGCCACACAGGGCAGAGGGAGCACAAGGAGGGCTCTGAGAGGCCTACACTTGGTCATAGCCCATTAGGCTGGCTGGGTGCAAACGCTACAGCTCATTACATGCTCTGCCTCAGCTCTGCGGATGAACAATGCACAATTATGCTACCCTGCTGCTCCTCCAGCCGTACCGCTGCATGCCTCTGCGGCGCCTGATATTGCTGCTACAGCGGCGGGCCTGCCAACAGCTTCTGTGCTCATCAGACATGAGTACATGCACGCTCTAATGCAAATTCAGGTTTAGGTCTAGAAACAAAAAGCATTGTATGAATTTGCTGGAATGAAAGGAGAGGAGGAACTGGATCGACTGCTCCGCCATTGGAAGAAACCAAACAAAGCTATAATGCAGCGTTTTGTCTGAGGAACACAATGAGATGCGCTCCCTTTTGTCGACTCCGTCCTCTTTAAAGTCCTTGTAAAGGTAGACGTGACAAACGGGATATTTTCTTTGTTTCCAGCTGAATTTGGCGTCACTGGATGTTGTAATTATTGTAAAGCAGGTGCAGTGCACAGCTGAAAGAATTGTTACAATCGCAGCAGCACCATGAGTGTCTAAGCTCAGTATTCATCCACTCGCCACTCTTCCTCCTTCCTATTTTACAATTATGCATGCAGAAGTTGACATTTAATCTGGGGGTGGGGGGTACTAACTAACTCCCTCCTGCCTCCCTTTTTTTGTTTTAAGCAAAAAAAAGAACAGAACACTTGTAAAGGTCACACTTCCCTGGTGTCAGAGCATCTTGGAAAAGTTTCCATTCACACCAAGTATTGTTACGTTTCAGGGCCTCCCTTTCCCATTTCCCTGTCATTAAAAGTGGCAGAGCATGCAGGAAATAACAATAATAATAATAATAAACTCTGGGAAATCTCTTCACAATACTATGGTTACAAATTTTGCTAGTGCAAAAGTCTTCGGCTTTGTGCTTTTAAATGTGTAAGGTGACCTTTTCTATCCTACATTAATGTAAATACAGGCATTTCCACCACAAGCAGTGGAATTTGCATCAATGACACATGGGAGTACTCATCACTCAGCATGCTCTCATCTAAAATATTCACCCTGAACAAAAAAAGTCATTCTACAGTCTTTAAAACTAACCTCCGTTTTGATGCACACTTCATATTGGCCTCACTTTGACAAACTTTGCAACAAATTGTGTGCAAGTTTGAATACGACCTCTCCAGCATACTTTTAATAAATCTATGCATTTTCACACATCTGTGTTGAGCACTGAAGGATCTCCATTAAAGTAGAGAGAACGAGGTATATTTGTGTAACAGAGTTTAATTTGAGACGAAAAAAAAAAAGAACGCAGCAAGAAACTAATTTAAATGGGTAATTACATCCACGCAGCATTGCTTGCAGGGCTTAACAAGGTACATAATGATGTCCCCTTCCCCAACGATAAACATCATCACTGCGTCCATTTCCTTCACTCCATTTAGCCTTTTCTCATTTGCGGGTGGACCCATCAACCTATAAGCTCAATGCCATTATACCTCTTTTTGCATTTAGATTCCTGTCCTATAAAGATCCCGCAACATAAATTGCTGGATGACTAGAGCTATTATGTAACTATTTTTAGCTCCCCAAACCCCCCTCTCTTCCGTGTTTAATGGGTTTACAAGAAAGTTAATTCTATATATTTGATAGAGCTTTTAAAACTAATTTAAAGTGTGTTTCCTCTTCTAATGCTGTTCCTTAATTTACCCGTATTTTCCGGAATATAGGTTGCGGCTTTTTATCATTTTTGCATGCCCTGCGACCTATATTCAGGTGCAACCTATTTATGGCTTTTTATAAAATAAGCTGATTTGTAATCATTTATTAACAAAAATTAAACTGAGACACACTCTTACAATAATGTCAGCTAACAAATATATATTTTTAGGTGTTTATCCTGCTAAAGAAAAGTTCAGCTCAGACACATATTTGCTATAATTTTTATCAAACAAATAATTGTTTTTAAGTGTTAATCTTCTTAAAAGCCTTGCTGTGCGCTCCTGTGGCAGACATTTGCAGCAGAGCTAAACACGGTCCACATTTTGACGTAGGTGCGACCTATATATGGATTTTTCCAATTCTCTGGCAATAATTGGACAATGCGACCTATATTCGGGTGCAACCTATATTCCAGAAAATACGGTAAGTGAAATGCTCCCAAATAGTTGAGGATCATTTAACTCGTTTTGTTTTTTATAATTCTGCATGCCATGTGGCATCTTCTCTCGGAGTATGATAATTTTTTTTTAAAATCTGATCAATTTGGCCTGGACTGCCAAAAATTTAAGCATGAGGCACAGATGGTTTGAAAGCAAGTGAGCATCGGTGTAGTAGAAAAGTACAAACGTGACATGATCGCTTTCGGCAAAGGTCACCGTGATTTGTTGGAAATAATATTTTCCTCATTCAGACACTGATTTCTACGGGAAACACACAACATGTTTCAAGCAACAGAACTACAGGTTAAGAAAAATCCTTGGTGCTCTATAAATAGATCCCCCAACACACACACACTTGTCTCCTGCTTCGCTTCTACGCAATTCGCAAGGACTTGCCATTTTACAACCGTGTACTCCTTCCCTTTATACAAAGTACATTCGGTACAAGTCATGTGTGGTTAAGCACAGTGATGTGTGTGCATCAGATGCTGCCAGTCATGTGTTTGGACCGTTAAGCTCTTCTGGCTGGATGCTCTGGTCCTAACAAGAGGGTGGCAACCCGGCGGGCCCGAGTGCTTCTGACTGGCTGCCTGCAGTTGTTATGTCATTTCATCATACTTCTGCAACATTAAGAACGACATGCAGTGACGTGGGGTGTTGCGGGTTTGGGGGTTAAGGCTATAAAAATCCAACCAAGCGTTAAACTAGGACTGGTTGCAGATGACCTGAAAACAATCTTGTTGAGTAATGTCACTCAATGATCCCTCGCCACACCCATGCTGTGTGTTAAATGTGATAGGAGGAGCCAGCAGCGGATGGTGCCGAGTACATCACTGTCACTGTTAATTTATTTTTCAGACTGCTTCATTTCTCCTTACAAACAAAGGCACTTGCGAAGCAGAGCTTGATTGCTGCCCTAAAAATGACCTCTTAAAATAATTAAAGGCACAGCATTCCTTGAAGGAATGCATGCTACCCACCTCCTTGACAAACTTTTAATTCGAGATGGCTGCTATACAACCACATTTTACAGCATATGTCAATACTTAAGAGTATGTGTTGAGTTCTCAACTACAGTACTGTATTACCTCATTATCTGTCATTTTGAGTACTGGTAAGTTATACCAATATATATGTTGACCAAGTTTAATTAGCTGTAGCAGCCATCTTGTATTGGGTTGTCTCCTATTGTCAGTCAGTTGAAGATGTACCCAAGACTGAATGAAATAGTTGATGGCTGATATTTTAAGCAAAGTTGTTTCAGGATGCACAGTGGTCTGAATATGTATGGAGGATTATGCTCAACTACTACAGTACCGGTACTATGTCAACCTTTAGAACAACATCTGTAAAACTCACTGAGTTATATCCAACAAAATTCAGTCAGGTCATTTGGACGGTTTATTTTTTTGTTGAGATGTTTCGTCCTTCATCCAAAGGACTTCATCAGTCCAAGGAGCCACAACAAACTCAGTCCCACAAACAGCACACCCACATAGTGGACCAACCAGTTTGCTGGTGATAAGTTGTTTCTTGGTCCACTATGCAAGTGTGCTGCTTGTGGGACTGAGTTTATTGTGACTCCTCGGACTGATGAAGTCCTTTGGATGAAGGATGAAACGTCTCAACAAAAAGAGAAACCGTCCAGAGGACCCGACTAATCTTTGTTGGATTTTTAACGTGGATTCTTAAGCATGAACTTTGATCACAGTTATTTTTTCATTCAACACTTGCTCTTCTCAAGGGCGGGACGTCTCCTCTCGGTCTCCGCTTTGCTTTTGCTTTGTCTTGTCTGTGAAACTGTCTGAGAGCCTCTCTTCTACAAAATCTTCCGAATCATAACTATGGACTTTAATTTGGTCAGTTGTTCCCTCAACACAACTGATAACATTTCTTCAAAAAGAAGACAGGCTGTAGGTGAGCCGATTTGCCCTGTTGGCATGCACACAGCTGGATATCTCATCGACTTGGAAGACTTGATGACGTGTCTATCTCTGCTGTCATCTGTGGATCTTAAGGACGCATATTTAATTGGATTTATGATAACTGGTTCCTGCTTTTTGGATTCAGCTGGTTCCTGGTCTATCAACACACAAGGAAGATGTCGGCATCAAATCTGGACCTGGTCAGGCTGCCTGCCTTACATGATGGCTTGGTTCATGTCTCGAGAAACCAGACTTTTGGCTGAATGGATTAGATCTCGGGGATTTTCTCAGGCACGTTCCATTGGTATGGTCATTTTATTTTGGACATTTTGGAAGCTAGTGGACCGACACAGACTGAAGGTAGAAGTTCTGCCTGTTCCCAAAACAATCGTGTTTATCTTACATTCGGCTCCATGACTGGCCTTGATAGGCCATCTTATCTCAACACGCCTGAGAAGTTTTGTAAACTTGATGCTCTCATCCCCCTCCCAAACCTGCTACTGAGGAATTCCACTGACTTTTCAGAGGAGCACAGCTGAATAAACATTCTGTCAACATTTCAGGACTCTCGCCTTCATCACCACACTTTTGACCTTCAAGCAGAGGTCAAAAATGTGTTAGAATTTTTTTTTGTCTCCAAACCCTATGTGTCATTTTTCACCACTTTTATTGTCTGTCCAACAGATCTCACTTGTAAATGAGTCTTCGAGGCTCAAAGTGACTTATCTGTTTAAATGAAGGTTGAATGATTTATATTGACTAATATTAGAATTTTAAGTTAATTATTTGTAGATGTACACAAAGTTTCAATAAATTCCTTTTAGGAGTTCATCCAGATATTTTGTGAACAAACATCCAGCCCATTCAGTCAGGGCTTAGAGTGTGTGCTGAAGATCAGTCTCATAGCTTTTCAGTTTATTTCAAGAAGTAAAGAAATACAACGCTGACAGTCCAACACTCCAAAGCTAACAGGGAGCGACAAACTTATACTTTTGAGAGATTTTCCAACCGTCTCCTATAAAGCATGTGTTCAGTTAAAAACACACGAGACACAACAAGATGAGAGAAGAGGCTCTGCTTCTTATTTCTGCTTCTGTGTTGTTTTCTCTCAAACATTCAAGCAGCACCAATGTCCTTTATGCCGATCACAGCTTATTCAAGGCAACGAACAAACAAATAAACAAACAAAGCTAAAAGATTTGGCCAAACCGTCTTGCGAAGATGAACTGAGAATGTAGCTTGAATAAATACTCTAATTCAGCATGGAGCTCTTGACTGCAAAACACTTTCAAAATGTTAATGCATTTTTTTAATTATTATTATTATTATAAAATTGAAGGGCTGCTGAGATAAGGGGAAAAGATCAACTATTGAAGACACTGTAAAACTAAACAGAGCAAAAATATTTATGCAAATGTAACGGTAAATATGTAGCATTTCTACCCGCACTAAAAGGACAAAAAAGCAATTTCAGTTTGTGTGTATCTAAACACATCAACACAAAGTGCTTAAATGCAGAGTCCCAGCTGCGTTTGATTATTGAAAGAGTTGAGTTATGCCTCTCTTTTCTTCGTCTTTGAGATTTTTTTTTCTCATCACTTGCTTATGATGATGTAAATGATAATGTCCCAACACATATTTCAACTAAATGTGACAGCACAAAATAAATATGATGTGTGCATGTGTTGATGAGTAAGTGTGTAGGGGGAGATTGGCAGTTTAGCAGATGTGTGGCATGCTGACAGCATGACATCTATTTTGCATGCTCAATATGACACGTTTGAATGCTCCCATGCATATTGTCCTGATGTGAAGCAACAGAGAAGGATACGCTGGAACCACTCCCCATCGTCTCTCACACATAACTATCAAAACAGCTTCCTTACTTAGACTAGAAAAAAATAAAAAATAAACAACTAGGTACTGCAGTCTTGTTAGGAGTTCAGTTTTCATTTTCAGTGTTAGAGATGTGCGCCCTTGATTTTTGTCAGAGTGAAAACCAATCACTTTGACAGACAATTTGAAATAATCAAGGGCTTATATGCAACAGCACAGCTAAAAAAAAAAAAGTGTGGTGAGTGGCTGGAGGAGCAATGCTTTAGGTATCAAATAACTTTTACTCATAAGAAGCGCTCTCAGCTGAATACTAAAAATCCCATGCTGCACAGTGCAACGAGCAACCGCCTTTTATAAAATGCATTTATCATCTCTCGCAAATTGATTTATCATTAAATTTGCAAACCTCTTTCTCTTACCCGAATAAGGCTAATCGATAAAGTAAGATCTCTCATTTTTCTGTTATGCTCATTATCTGATTTCACAGGTGTGAGAAGCTTTAGTGCACATTACGGATTCAAAAACACATTCTAGCCAAAGGCCTTTCCTTTACTGTGTAATTGTCTCCCCGTCTCCCCAACCAAGTGATTCGCTATAATTAAGCCGTGGAAGACAGTTCTATTCTCCTGTGAGCATTTATATTAGTGCAACCACAGGCAGGTCTAACAAACATTTTGCAGCTGATGCTTTTAATACCGGTGGATAGTGATGTTCAAGGAGATATATGCAGGTTGTACATTCTCACAGGGGAGGACGCAATATACACAACTCCAGGTACGAGGCCTTCAGGGAGACCTGTCACCATTATCTTGGCCGAGTCAGCTGTGCAAGTGTGTGTGCCAGTGGGTTATGTCCTTAAAAGGAAACACTTGATTTTAGCTGTTCACATTTTAGCAGGATACTGATATCTAACATAAACAGACAAAGAGTCCGTTTCATAAATAATATATTTTGCCTGTCCTCTTTCATGTCAGAATGTTAGACTAAGATCATTATATGTTATGAAATTAAGTACCAGTAGTTGTAGCCATCTTGACTCAACCTTGAACATAGGGGTGCAAATCTCTCAGTGTCTGGAGAATCGATTCGTTTCCAATTTTTGATGCACCGATTCGATTAAAAATCGATTTTCGATTCTAAAACGATTTTAATTCCAGGATCGATTTTCGATTCAGAATCGAAAATTGATTCTGAATCGATTTTTGATTCTGAAACGATTTTCAATTCTGAAACAATTTTCAATTGAAATCATTAAAAGATTAAAGGGGACCACACATGCAAAATTCACTTTTTAATGTTTTTTTTACTCAACTTTGGGTATTTACTTCATAAAAAAACAGTCCTAGTGCCAAAAAAATGCACCCAGTGGTTTATTTACTCTAAGTATATTTATTTTTAGGGGCTAATTACGCCTCGTTTACAAATCCTGCGTTTGTGACGTCACAAGCCGCAGGACAACCCACCCGCACCTTTAGTCCAGCCCCTCACCTAGCAACCCCTGGTGCGGCTCAACCCACTTCAGTATAAAAGACGTCACGGTTGCCGAGCAGTTTAGGAGCTGACCTGGCGGTCATTTATGTATTTATTCATTTATTTAGCCCCCGGGGGCTAGGGGCTTGCCCTGCTCCAGCCACGCAGCACATCTTGAGTAAAACCAGAATGTTTTATTACCTTGTTTGAACTCTGTCTCGTTGAAACTGTGCACACACACACTCTCGCGGGGCGACAGTCTGAAACGTACAAGCACCACTGATCGATATACTTTTCAGATTAGCAATTTATTTATTTTAAGAATACTTTTCACTTCATCAAAATCTAATAAAAACTCCAGCGTTCTAAAAGTAGGTGGTTGTATTTGTTTCTTATACGATGAAGGACTGCTTTTGCTCATCTGCCAGGTTGGTCTGGGAGATAAAGAGCTGGTTTGTCACCCAAAGGACCAGGGTTTGTTTCCCAGCCACGGTATCTTTTTTTTATTTTTTAAGCCTTTTGTTTTGGAGAGATCGGGGTGAGACTAGATATATACATCTACATATTAATACTTTATAATTGTTATTTTTACGTTTTAGTTCAATTTTTAGTGTATTAAAGATCGCTCCCAATGCGTATCCGGCAGAAATAAAACGAGCAGACCCCCGGCGAAGGGACCATCTACGGTTGGGAGCTGCTGGGAGCTGCTGGCTTTTGAGGACCGTGTGGGTCCGGTCAGAGGTTGCCTCATACGGATAAATTAACTGGAAACACTCGGTGAACTTTGTGTGTGTCTGGATTGGATGTGCAACCGCGGATCGAAGCGCCGCATGCAACTAGCGGAGCTACGCGGGCTGTTTGTTGCCGAAGGAGGAGGAAGAGCTATTTTTAGCCTCGGATTCGGGAGGGCTAATGATAAAAGGAGCAGCTAATGGCGGCGCGCACAGACAGCTTTCGGTAAGTTATCTTAAGCTAGCACTAACAGTAAGTCAAATGAGTAATAAAAAAAGAGCTAATTTTAAAACAACAACAGATTAGAGATACTGGCTGTTACAGAGGGCGGAGTTAATGTAAACAGAGTTTTGACGGGCGTGGACTTCAGAGCTCATTATCATAAACCGGTCGTTTAGAACGGAAGTTAGAAATGGCAGAATTAAAAAGGGTATAATTTATTATCTAAGAATTATTTTGTGTATCAAATTGAATGAACAGGGTCTGGATAGCACACAGACATACCATAAAATTAAAAAAAAAAACATCTGAGGTCCCCTTTAAAGGTTCAGTATGTAATTTCTGGAACACGCTGGAACTTAGGAAATTTTTGAACGGAGACACGTTTCTGGTCCCTCCCCCTCAGAGCCATATATGGCTCTGTTACCCTTGCTCTGCTGAAATTCAAATTCAAGCTCTGTTTTTATTGGCTGATTCAAATTCAAGCTCTGTTTTTATTGGCTGGTTAACGGCGTGTCACTGTGGCTTTTTAGAAATGCTTTTAGAGAAGCAAGGGGACAATAGTTTTTTTCAGAGATTACTTGTCTAAAATCAGTATGTCAGGAGGTAGTGACAGAGTGAAGAAATATGTTAAAAATATATTGTTAGAAAAGTTACATACAGCTCCTTTAAACAATAATGTAAACAAATAAAACATTTATTTTAAACAATAATGTATGCTTGTAGCAAACATTAATTATGTCAAATAATACAGTATAAATACAGCAGCCTGAATTGTGAGCAGATGGGTATATGAATAGAATGCAGCAGCTTTAATCGGGTCCCGGAGGTCACTGGTGCCTATATCCAGCAGTCACTGTGTGAGAGGCAGGGGACACCCTGGACATGTCTCCAGTCCATCACAAATAATTCAAAATACAAACGTAAACAAAGATTTCAGCCTACTGTATTGCATAAACATTTAACTCAAAATAAAATAGACTTCAAAATCATATTGCATTCATAAATGTGTATGGATGGATTTTGTTTAAAAGATTTGTTTGGTAAATCTTTTCAACAAAAGCCATCTATCCATAATCTTTACCCGCTTTATCCTTATCGGGTCCTGGAGGTCACTGGTTCGGCTCAGATTTCTTCTTCTTTCTGCCACCTTTCATTTTATGTATTCTTTCATATACTATGAGATATGATTTTCTTTTCTTTATCTTTTGGGTTTTAATGTAAAAAAAATAAATAATAATAATAAAATAAAATCGATTTTGGATCTTTTTGAATCGATTCTGAATCGCCAGGACTAAGAATCTCGATTCTTTTAAAAAATCTAATTTTTCCTGCACCCCTACTTGAAAATAACATTATGGACAATTCCATGCAACAATGCAAGATCCTGCAAGATTTGTTCGTGCTTGTGTTGTGGATAACTCAACTACAGCACACCATTTTAGTTCAATATGTGTAAGATTAACTGAATTATGGCAATTTTTTAATGTAGACCAAGGCCCTGTTTACACAAAAACGATTTCTGGTGAAAATGGAAGAGTGGAGTTGTGTTTGTACTGTTCATTTACACGAAAATAGCAAACGTTTTCTCTGGGAACAGCACAATTGGCGAATGGGTTCCAGAGTGGAATGGTTCGAAACGTTGTGGTGTCCGTTGTCGTGTAAACAGAGAAAAATAAATTATCTCAGGGAATCCCTGGCTCATGCGCAGTATGACGCAACACATAACGGCTTCCTACAACTCACAGAAGAATAAACTATCGACAATGGCAAATACCAAAGTATTGTTTGTGCTTCCGACTTTTGTAAATCTATAAATCTAATGTCCCCGGACTGCTTTCAGTTTGGACATAATCTGGGGTTTTGTTATGGCGGTTTTCTCATGAGAGAAATGTTACGATAAAAAAAAAAAAATGTATGCATGCACATTAAACAATTTCAAGTTTCAAAGAACATAGCACCAACTAGTGGCGTGGAGAGGGAATTACACATTTTCCAAATCTGCCATTGCTGTGTAAACAAAGATTAGAATGTTTTCATGTAAATGTGTTAATAGAGATAAATAAATAAAAATCTGTTTTCATTGGAGCATTGACATATAAACAGGGTTGACTGGCTATGGTGGCCATTCTTAATTTATGTTGAATTCAAAGGTTAATCAGTTCGGTCGGTCTCTGTGACACTGTCCTGGACTGGTTCAAATATTTCCTCTCCAATAGGCTGGAATGTGTTAGTCTTGGCAATGCCACGTCCCAGACAGTCTGTGTCTCCTGTGGTGTCCCTCAGGGGTCAGTTCTGGGGCCCCTGCTGTTTTCCCTTTACATGCTGCCTTTAGGTCAAATTATTAATCAGTTCAACATTTCTTTTCACTGTTATGCCGACGATACACAGCTTTACATCAGGACTGGAGCATCCTCATCTTCCCCATTGTCATCTCCATCTTCACTCACTGCCCTCTCTACCTGCCTGGAGGAAATAAGGGCATGGATGAATCAGAACTTTCTTCAATTAAACTGCTCCAAGACTGAGGCCATACTGATTGGCACCCCTCACCAGGTACAAACATCAACTATAACAACAATTTCCTTTTCTGGACAAGACATCCCCCTCTCCACCTCTGTTACAAATCTTGGAATAAAAATGGACTCTCATCTTACATTTGAAAATCACATTAAGCTTCTGTTTAAAACCTGCTTCTTCCATCTTCGAAACATCTCCAGACTTAGCCCATCCCTAACTTTTTATGATGCTGAGAAGCTCATCCATGGTTTTGTCTCCTCCAGGCTCGACTACTGCAACTCCGTTTATTGGAATCCCTTGCAAATACTTTCAGAAACTTCAATATATTCAAAACAGTGCAGCAAGGATTTTGTTGAGAGTTTGTAAATTTGAACATATTACACCCATTCTCCATAACATCTATTGGCTTCCTGTCACCTACAGAATTCAGTACAAAACTGCTCTCATTACACACCAATGCTTACACGGAACTTCACCAGATTATCTAAAGGACATTCTTGTTCCATATTCATCCACCCGGTCTCTACGTCACAGAACAGTAATCTCCTTCACATTCCACGAACCAAATTAAGGACCATGGGAGACTGGGCTTTCAGTGTGGCTGCCCCCCGCCTATGGAACTCTCTTCCTGACTGCCTGAGAGCTCCACAGTCACTGGTTGACTTTAAAAGCGGCTTGAAGACCTTTCTTTTTAAGCGAGCCTACTCTGCCTCCTCATGATTCTATCTTTGACCTTAGTTGATACTTTTATTGATTTTACTTGTTTTATCACTTGTTTTATTTGACCTTTAATTTTGTTGCACTTTGTAGCACTTTGAGATTTTCATTAATGAAAAGTGCGTTATAAATTAAATTCATTATTATTATAATTATTAATTATTATTATAACTACTGTAGTGGCGTGGATAGGGAATTACACATTTTCCTCATCTGCCATTGCTGTGTAAACAAAGAGTAGAATGTTTTCATGTAAATGTGTTAATAGAGATAAATAAATAAAAATCTGTTTTCATTGGAGCATTGTCATATAAACAGGGTTCATTGGCTATGGTGGCCATTCTTAATTTATGTTGAATTCAAAGGTTAATCAGTTGTAGAAAGACATACATTGCTATGACTTGAAATCAGTTCAGTGGCTTACAAGACATTTTGCAAACAGACAAACCAGGTTAATTCTAGATATTGCCAAGGTTTTCAGCAAACATGCTGTGCAGTGTGCTGCACTTAAAGCACATGTTGGGGACAACTCTGAGGTCTTCCAATAAGCTACTGCTGACAGTTCCGAGAACTCATTTTAGAACTCGTGGCGATAGAGCATTTCAAGTGGTGGCTCCGGGGCTCTGGAACGCTCTCCCTATAACAATACGCTGCTCCGAGTCAACAGCTGCATTTAAAAACAGTCTTAAGACTCATCTCTTCAGACAGGCGTTTGGTTAACTTTGTACATTGTTTTTAGAGCTTGTTATGTTTTACCTTTTTGTATAGTATCTCTGTGATTTTATGATTTTATTTTTCTGTGATTTTTCTGATTTTATTTTTCCTCTTGTGAAGCACTTTGTGACTCTCATGTCTGTGAAATGTGCTATGTAAATAAAAATGACTTACTTACTTACTTACAATCCACAGCTACGATCACAGCAAATTTGAGCTCAAATTTTGTAAAATTCTACAACTTATGGTTATGTTTGTGTTTCCTAAGTTCAGTTAACTATGCTGGGTCAATTAGGTGGACTTCAGAATTTAATCAGTTTTAATGATTGTGTTATGTGGGTTGTATTAAAATCCTTCAAGTGGTCCATGAGATATTTTGTTAAAGAGTAGAGCTTGTTCATCTGGTTAGCTCAAGAATAATTTTAAGGAAGAACTCTCAGCTACCACCAAACCAAATGGGAGCCATACATCTATAAACGTGACTAGGTTATAAACATTTACCGTATTTTCCGGGCGAAAAGTCGCTCCGCCCTATATGTCGCATAGGGCTGGACGATATGGCCAAAATTTTTATCACGATATAGTTCTTAATTTCGGTCGATATCGATATAATTCGATATCGATATAAACAATATAAAAGCCTAAAAAAAAAACTATAAACTATACAAATAAATTAATGTTCTCCTTGTATTTGTATTTAGCCTCCAAAAAGATGGAAATCACCATCAAATAAACATAAACTTCTCAACCCAATAATTCTCAGTCGGGTCATCTGGACAGTTTATTTTTTATAGAAACGTTTCACCCTCCATCCTCCATCCAGTTTCTATAAAAAGAAACTGTCCAGATGACCCGACTGAAAATTATTGGATTTGGTACGTGGATTATTGAGCATGAACTTTCTTGCCATAAAATTCTCAACTGTGTCAATATTAATAGTTTTAACTTTAAACATCTTTAAAATTTACAGCATTGAAATTCATAGTTAATTAAATAAAACTTTTGGGTGTTGTTATTTATAAGAAGCTGACATAGAAATCTCATGGAAATTACTTAAGAATAAAAATAACAAAATCAATTGCATTACTGTATAAAGTAAAATAGTTTTTGAATGACAAAGTTTTGAATATATTGAATAATGTAATGATTGTTCCATATTTAATCTGTTGTATTGAAGTTTGGGGAAAAGCATGTAAAACTATTACAAACCCTGTTTTTTTTGTTTTGTTTTTAAAGAGCTACAAGAATTATTAGTAGGAAGTGCTATGGTCACCCAACAAATATTTCATCAGTTTAAATTATTAAAATTTTATGATTTGGTTGAACATAGTATTTTACAAGTCATGTATAAAACTGAAAAAAAAATTACCCCCCAAATATTCAATTAAAATTTGTTTAAAGTTATTAAACCCTGAAGGGAATGTAAATGTTTGTAAAACCTCCATTTAGGACTAGTTTGAAGGAGCTGAGTTGTAAATCAGGAAACAGGATTGTGTTGACTTGATATCACCATAAACATTTCTAAAACTATTTATATGTTTTAAAATATGATTAAATCAAAGTTGTTGGGAAGGTGTGGTGCAGGTGAAGTGAAGGTTGTTGTTTGTTTGTAGTTATTTTGTATTTTTTAAACAAGGGGCAGATATTAAAACACTATTTTCGTCTTTCTGCACATTTTCATTCAGTGTTTTTTCTTCTTCTGATGAATTTGTTTTATTTTGAATAAAAAAACATGCAGCGCTGGGGCTGTTTGTTTACGTTGTAGTTTCAGGGAAACGTTGGCTCAAACTTTATTGTTCTTCATCTTCTGACTCTCATATTCTATCGAGTGGAAACTCTTCAGATTAAACAAGTTAGATGTTCCCACCGCTAGTTAGAACGACTTTGTCACGTTTTGCAAAATAAAGAAACCGAGTAAGACTCGCTGCAGATGAGACCTGCAGTTTAACAAAACCGAACTACGTCCACACCGACGAATTAGTCTTTCCTCTCATCAGTGATGTCGTCTGCTTTCTCTTCGCTTGTGAAACTTTGTTCAGTCACATTCTGACGGTCATGAGCACTCGTTTGACTCGTTTTGAAGCGAAAACTTAACGCGCTTTGGAGACTAGCTTAGCTTTTAGCCTGCTACCGCTAACGCCTGCTGCTGGACTGAGCGCTGCGTAACAACGACGTCACCACGCACGTTTTGTGTCACAGCTTTTTCTGTCCGGGCGGGTTGTTGAAGCAGCCGCTCCAACCCGAACAGAAACAGAAAAACGTTGTAAAATCCTATCGAAATATCGAAAATATGCTTAAACTTCATATCATCGTTATTGAATAAAAGTATATCGCGATATTTATCGTTATTGAATTATCGTCCAGCACTAATGTCGCATTAGTCCAATTATGTCCAATAAAGTGGAAAACTTCATAAATATGTCGCTTCGCCCCATAAGTCGCAGGACATGAAAATTAGTTTAAAAAACTGACTTATAGGCGGGAAAATACGGTATGTGTTTGCTAAGGTCACTTAGCCGCGGCGGCCTACTTGCATGTGATTGACTTTAAATGGTGGTCAGTTGCACATGTTTATTTAATGATTACTTTATAACTGTTTGATTCAAATCCTTCCTCTGGTTTTTGAGATATTGTTCCGAAA
>JBBPBX010007098.1:18087-66269 GCA_038048925.1 Garcialebias charrua | reverse complement strand
GGATGCTTTGGTCAGGTGGAGCATACGCCGGATGCCGGGGTGACAGGAGAACCGGGCAGTGTGGAGCCAGACCAGAACTTTGCTCACCATGGAGGCGGGAACGAACAATCTCCCAGAAGGACCCGAGCCAGGGTCAGGTTCGGTTCTTTGGGCCTCCAATATGTCTTCCTCTATTGGCCAAGTCACAGCACCCACTGTGCAACAAGACGGGAGGATGTCGTCCGGAGTCTCTGGACCCTCGACCGAGGAAAACTGTCGAGAAAGGGCGTCTGGCTTGACGTTACGAGATCCTGGAATATAGGAAATCGAGAAATTAAATCGAGCAAAAAACAAAGACCACCTGGCCTGTCGGGCGTTGAGCCGCTTTGCCCCATGAAGATAGGCCAGGTTCTTGTGGTCTGTCCAGACGATGAAGGGAAGTTCTGAACCCTCCAGCCAGTGTCTCCATTCCTCCAAGGCTAGCTTAATGGCCAATAGTTCACGGTCACCCACGTCGTAGTTGGCCTCAGCAGAAGACAGGCGACGGGAGAAGAAGGCACAAGGGTGGAGTTTCCCATCATTGGATGACCGTTGTGAAAGGACCGCTCCGACTCCGGCGTCAGAGGCGTCGACCTCAACGATGAACTGTTTCGAAACATCCGGATGAGACAAGATAGGAGCTGTGGAGAAAAGATGTTTTAGGGTAGAGAAAGCAGTTTCAGCTTCAGCAGTCCAGGCAAACTGTACACGGGTAGAGGTGAGTCGTGTGAGAGGGATGGCCACCTTGCTGTAGTTCTTAATAAAGCGCCTGTAAAAGTTGGCAAACCCCAGGAATCGTTGTAGCTGCTTCCTATTGGAGGGCACAGGCCAATTCACCACAGCTGTAGTCTTGTCCGGGTCAGACCTCACCTGTCCTCTCTCAAAGATAAATCCCAAGAAGGTGACAGAAGATTTGTGGAACTCACACTTCTCTGCTTTAACGAACAGCTGATTTTCCAATAATCGTTGAAGGACTGCTTTGACGTGTTGAGTGTGTTGCGTCTCGTCTTTGGAGTAGATCAAGATGTCATCAAGGTATACAAAAACAAAGATCTGAAGGAAATCACGTAGGACATCGTTAACAAGAGCTTGAAAAACTGCAGGGGCATTGGTCAACCCAAAGGGCATGACCAGGTATTCAAAATGTCCAAGAGGTGTTTTAAAAGCAGTTTTCCATTCGTCCCCCTTGCGAATACGGACCAGATGATAAGCGTTGCGAAGGTCAAGTTTTGTGAAGACAGTAGCACCTTGTAGCTGTTCATAAACGGATTCGATAAGAGGAAGTGGATATTTGTTTTTGATAGTGATCTGATTCAGACCCCGATAGTCAATACACGGACGGAGGGTTTTGTCTTTCTTAGAGACAAAGAAAAAACCTGCCCCAAGTGGAGATGTAGATGGACGGATGATACCAGATTTAAGAGACTCTTCAATATACTCTGTCATGGTTGCTTTCTCAGGCCCTGAGATGTTATACAACCTACTAGCAGGTAGTGGAGCACCAGCAAGTAAATCAATTGCGCAGTCGTAGAGTCTGTGACGAGGCAAGGATAATGCTTGCTGTTTGCTAAAAACCGGTGCCAGAGAGTGGTAAGTGGTAGGCACGTTGGTTAGGTCGATCTTTTCTTTTACCAATGGAGGAGGTGAACTGGGAGAGACTGCAGAACGGAGACATTTCAAAGAACACTCCTCCCCCCATCTTTCAATTCTGTTCTCTGTCCAGTTAATACAAGGATTGTGAGTCTTTAACCAGGGGTATCCCAGTACGAGTTGAGATGTGGGTGAGTCAAAAACAAAAAACTCACCAGACTCCCTGTGGTTTCCTGAGACAACAAATTTAATCTTTAATGTTTTTAAAGAGATGGACGAAATGTGTTGTCCTGTGATGGCGGTGACAGGAATGGATGGGTCCAAACTGGTTGTGGGAATCTGCAGTTTGTCTACTAGATCTCTGCTGATCAGGCTCTGTTCTGCACCAGAGTCGAGTAATGCCTGCATGGGATGATTAACAGAGTTCAAACAGAGAATCACAGGCAAGGTTAAATTTTTAGGAGAAAAAGAAGTTGTACCCACCAGTATCCCCTTACCTACTGGCGGGCGTTGGCTTTTAGTAGTAATCTGCATGTTTTTACTGCGTGTCCTTGTTTTCCACAATACATGCATGCATTGGCCTCAAGACGTCGCTGTCGCTCCTCAGGGGTGATTCGGGTCTTTCCGATTTGCATCGGCTCTGCTTCGGTAAAAGACTCGGAAGCCATGAGGGCGGGACTTCCGGAAGCGAGAGACTCACGGGAGTTGAAGTCATCCTCGAGTTGGCTCTCTCGAACACGGTTGTCAACACGGATGGCCAAGGCGATGACGTCGTCTAGGTCGGAAGGAATTTCCCCAGTAATCAGCTTATCTTTTATTTGGCGGTTTAGAGCTTTGATGAATGCGCTACGGAGCGCTTTTCCTTCCCATCCGGACTCCTCAGCGAGGATGCGGAAGTGAATTGCGAACTTCGCCACCGTTTCACTTCCTTGGCGTAAGGAAAACAGTTTTTGGGCCGCTTCCTCCTGTTGGAGAGGGTGGTCAAACACCTGGAGAAAGTTCTTCAAAAACATGGAGTAAGACAAGCGGTCAACAGAACGTCGGCGGAGGAAGGCTTGTGCCCATTGGAGCGCCTCACCCTTCAGTGCACTTATGATGTAAGTGATGCGAGCAAAATCAGAGTCGTAGGTGATTGGAGCTCGTTTGAAAGCCAACTCGCATTGGAGAATGAAGCCGCCACATTTACGTGTGTTACCTTCAAAAAACTCTGAAGGACGAACGTCTGGCTCCTTGCCAGGATTTGGTTTTGTTTGGGTTGACAACTCCTTCTGTAGAGAAGACACCATGCTCCCCAGCTGCAGTAGGTTCTTTTGGGTAGTTTGCTGCTGAGTGACAATCTGCTGTAACGTAGACCCTAACTGGCCACTTACTTCCTCAGTCGTGCCTGGGGGGTCCATTGGCTGGGACATACTATCAGGTTTGGTTTTAACGTCGACCCCAAATAGCAGACCAAGGAAGTAAGGACACAAGGCAGGGCAAAAGTTAAGTGAAGTTTATTTACAGTGCAGATAAAAAGTACTCGAGCAGCTGTAAAGGAAGGGGAGAGAGTTGGTGAGTATATATATCCGTGGGTTGTATGATGGTTTTGAATCTTGAGTTGAAGAATTGAAATCCTTACTTTGTTTTGCAGGAGGTGTTCTGGAGGAGAGTTGAAGGTGGGATTCCTGGGGTTGCAGCAGGTGGAGTGAGAGGATCCAGTTGGAGAGAGGAGCAGGCTGAGACCAGACGGTGCAGATGAGGACATCTAATGATCCACAGAGGTTGAGACCCGTGGATGAGGAAGGTCTTGGAGAAGACCAGAGTCAGGCCGTGGAAGGTCCGAATGGAAGAAGATGTCCCAGCGCTGAAGAGGTGTCTGGCAGCTGCTTAAATAGGTGAGTGAGCAGTCCTCCTCAGACAGGCAGCAGGTGTAGTGAGTTGAGTGATTGGCTGAGGAAGGAAGAGTGACAAACAGACAGAAAAACCAAGAATCCCACACTCTGGAAGACAGAATTTACTCTTACATATGACATTAACGGTGGAAGAGCAACGTGTTGGATTGTATCGATATTAGCATGAGGGAATCAATACTTGAGTTTTTTTCTCTCCTCTACGTTCAGTACATTGCTCCAGAAGTGCAGCTCTGCATAAAGATTAGACAAAACAAGCATAGCAGATAATTATTAAGTCACACTGAATACACAACTACTTCATGCTAATATATGTAGCGTCCACATTTACTTCTGTAAATGCAGCGTGCAGGTCACCTTTAAATTAGAACACCAACGACCACACAAACAAATAATCTTATCTGAACAAAACAATTGGAATTGAGCATTAACATCTGTTGGTATCGATATCATCAATATTTTTGATCAATCCAAGTGCCTCTACCATTCATGTAGCTTTAGTTTAATTTGCTTCAAAAGTCAGGATTCAGGTCTGGGATCGACTTCAAACACATTTCTCTACGTTTCAGTTGCAAAAATCCGCAGAGTTTTTAAAATGGTGCACAAGTATTTATACACCATTCATAGTTGAATGAATTAATTTAGTGATGAGACTAATCGCAAGTACAGTGAGTTGTTCTCCATTCTACGCATTCAAACAGTAAAAATTTTAAAAGTTTATCACTGCAGTCCCTTTGCGGCTGATCTTTTACTTTTATGTTCTGAAAAATCTCCTGTGTTGGTGAAATTACGTAAGGAGGAGAGATTTGTTCAGGGGGGACACCAGGAGGGGCCCTCTGCATGGGACACGTGTTGGTTTGGTTTTACAGCATGTTTAATTGTGTTTCACTTTTCCTGTAAAAACACAATCAAACTGGGTTTTGAGGAAGCTCCAACTTTGGGGAGACAATTTCCTGACCAGAGAATCTGTAATTCAAACGAAACACATCCTTTATTACCATTGAACTCCATAATTATTTGCAAATAGAAGCAGCATTTTCAGCTAGCTGTAGCACTTCTGTTGTATTGCTGCTGGAGTAACAGAGTCATAAAAAAACTGACGACAATGAAAAAGTTTATAAAAGTGTGTCCACTATAAAATTCTGGACACTGATGTAGTTTTAAGACAGCAGCAACCCACTGGCCCTGGTCCACTTCAACTGGCCGTTAATACGATCAGAATTAATCTCTGTTTCTCCAAACTGACATTGTTAAAAGAGCTATCTACTGCAGGTAAGATGTTCACTGTTTATAACCGTTCAACAGAAATTCAAGTCAACATATCTTTTCTCTTGGAACATACAGTGGGACATGTCTGCACTGTGCTTTCCGTCATTGTTAACAGGAAGTTTGGAGCTAGAAATGCAGACCGGCGCAAGGAGCACAAACAAAGTTAACTCGGATTTTGGCAAACAAAAAAATAATAAAAAACTGTTGCGACCACAAATCTGTTTACAAAAAAAAAAATAATAATAATAGGAATAACTCACAAAGATGCACAGAGAAAACCAAACGTGGTGCAAAAACCAACAAAGACATGAGTGAAGTGAACATGGAGGATTATGTGGACTGGAGCTGATGGGAAGAGTGGCTCCAGCTGTGGCTGATGAAACAGAGAACAGGTGTAGATGGGCGTGGCAAGCTGTACGCCACTGTAACCTGTCGCTGAAGGATTTGACTAGTTTTGTTCGGCTGCACCCTTCTGCAGGGGTCGTGAAAGATTTGGTAGTTATTTTTTTTGTCGGATGCCCTTCCTGACGCAACATGGACTTGAATCTGCAACAAGCCCATGGCACTGACCCGCAGGATGGTTTGAATAGCAAGGGTTTGTATAGTAAATATTTGTATTTTTATTATGTATTTTGTATGTTTGTATGATTATATTGTATTTTTTGGGACTGGAATTGAACAGGGAATGAAAGTTAACGTTCCCTTTTTGGTTACACTGTGTATAAGAACAGAGGTAGTTTTTATTTTCTTCTCTGAGGTGGTGCAGAGTGACAGATCCTGGCGAATGAAGGGAGCAATTTTATGCGCCCCCATGTGCAATGGCGGAGCCAGAGGGTGGCTAATGGTGGCCTTGGTCGCCTCAATCATTTGAGGAAACTATACTTTTAAGCAATAAAAACTAGAAATCCTCAAATGACAGGAGCCACACACCAAAATGGACGTTGGTGCCTTACTTCCATGGATGGAGGGTATTTCCAGTTCCCCCTCTTCACTCTGCAGTGGACAATAAACTGGTGATAGGGGAACATAATAATAATAATAATAATGTGTTGTCACCATTGTATGTTCCCATACAATGGCGAAATTGGCTCTCTGCATTTAACCCATCACACCTGGGATACACTCAGGTGGAGCAGTGGGCAGCTATTGAAGGTGCCTGGGGAGCAGTTGGGGATAGGGTGTCCTGCTCAGAGACACCACAAGATGTGCAATGACTGGGGATTGAACCTGGGACTTCCGGGTCCCAGGTTGGCTGTCCTACCTCTATCCCGTCTACTGAAACCTAAAAACACAAGACACTGAGAAATAAACAAACCAAAAAGGAACCCTAACTGATGAACATGTCTGTTGTAGAACATCTAAACAGGTCTGCACCGACTCGAGGCTCCGTCTCTAAAACCTCAGTTCTGCTCCTCTGAGTCCGTGCAGAGAGAGAGACTGGACATCTCTGAGCCTCATTCAGTCCCTCGGTCTTTGTCCACCACATAGGCAGCCAGTGTGTGTCAACAGCACAATAAACACATCGGTTATTGTGCGCCCCAACAATAGTTAGTCCACGATGTTCCTTACCCTCGTCCCGTCCCGTCTCCTCAACTGAGTTTGCCACACTCATCCCTGTGCACCTGTCTCCCTGTCCTTTTCTTGCTTTTTTACATCGCTGTCTCTCTTCACGTCTTTTCTGTGTGACTGCAGCACTGGTGCCAGCCTGTTCAGCTGTAACTAATTCAGACAGTGAGGGGAACAGACGGGGGACACGGTGGGCGAAACATGGAGAACAGACAAATCCCTCCAAAGTTGTGGAAACTTCAAGGGATTTGCGTTTCATGTGTGCAGTTGTGTTAGAGTGGAAAATACTGTTTTGCTCCCCTCCCCCCCGCCCCATTGTTCTTTTAGAGACAAATCTGGCCATCAAATAGTCACATCAGTAAAATTAAAGTCTTTCAGATAAGCTTTAAGGATTTTCTATGAGTTTCTTTGCAAAAAGCTTATAAGCTATAGGCCTCTTAAACTATGACCACCCTTCTTATTGCTTTAGGATGTTTATTCCTGTTTTGCTCCAAAAGATTAGTAAACTTTGACTTACCCGAGTAGGTCCAGGTGATTTCTTCTAAAAAGGAAAATACGAGAGAAAACGTCTAAGTCTCCTGCTTTGATCAATTTCTCCTTCAGCGCCTTCAAAAAGGTCTAAATGAGCATTTCTGAAAGCATTACAGTTCCCAACATGGTTCTAAGTAATACTCCTTGTGTTGGGGTTTACTTCCCC
The DNA here is from genome assembly GCA_038048925.1 of Garcialebias charrua. NCBI lineage: Eukaryota > Metazoa > Chordata > Actinopteri > Cyprinodontiformes > Rivulidae > Garcialebias > Garcialebias charrua. Next base: position 59,240 of record JBBPBX010007098.1, on the reverse strand, counting down.
ATGACTAAAAGCCATGTCCAAGCACATTAACGTATGCAAAAATCTAAATAACAGCCAAGAAAATGTGACACGACGCCTGTTTTCATCTCGTATCGTAACTCACCCATAGAATTAGCAGCTGGCCGCTGGAAAATCAGGAACATTACAAGGAGAATAAGAGCCGGAGAGTTCATGTTCGCAATGGAAATGACTGACTGGGAGATGAAGAGCAAGTGAGGGAGGGATGGAGGTCGGAGTGTGTGTGTGTGTGTGTGTGTGTGTGTGTGTGTGTGTGTGTGTGTGTGTGTGTGTGTGTGTGTGTGTGTGTGTCCTTGTTTATGCTACGTTGTAAGGCCCAGTTTTCTGAGTTTTACCAAATTGTGAGGCCCAACTGGTTCTTATGGGGCCCAAAGCCCGGGCCCCATAAGAAGAAGTCCCGTTGGTGGGTTAGGGGTTAGGTTTAGGACTAAGGTGTGAATTGAGGATGTGTTAAGGTTAGGGTTAGGTATGCATTGGTAATGGTTAGGTTTAGGGTAAAGGTCAGGGTTAGGCTATAGAAATGAATGAAAAATGAATGGAAGTCAATGCAATGGCCCCACAAAGATAGTAAAACAAACCTGTGTGTGTGTGTGTGTGTGTGTGTGTGTGTGTGTGTGTGTGGGGCGGGGGGGCACCTGCTACAGCTCGGTTCAACAAGCTGGATCCATTCTGGCATGCAGGGCTCCAGAAAAGGCCTTGGCGTGAGAGAGATGGACACAAAATAAATGGTAAATGGAGCTTATTTATATAGCGCTTTCCAGCCCCCTATGAGGGGCCCCAAAGCACTTTACAATACCAACCATCCACCCATTCATCATTCATACACCGGTAGCGGCAGACTGCCATGCAAGGCGCTTTCCAGTCCTACCGGGAGCAACTCGGGGTTAAGTGTCTTGCCCAAGGACACAACGACACATGGTGTGGGGAACCGGGATTCGAACCACCAACCTTCCGATCGGGGGACGACTGCCATTACCACTACGCCACGGCCGCCCAAAATAACACAATGAGGGCGGCTCAACCTTCTGATGGCTTTAGACATGAAGGAAATAAATCAAAACCTGGAAAACATTGAACTAGCTCATTCAAAATGGGATCCGCTTTAGATTTTTTTTATAAAAGTAGGAACTGCAACACTTGTAGGTGAAGAAATAAATCTGAATTATTTCTGGGGTTTTTACATTTCCACCATTTATTCCAACATATTTTGTTTAAATGCTGAATAGGAAGCAAAGGAAGCAAGGTTACTGAGACAACAGAAAAAAATTACATCAACATTAGCCTGGTTGTAACCAGACCCTGTCCTTCACTTCGCTTCGTACTAGGGTCTGGACTTTTCCCATAGAGAAACGTTTCTTGCTGGAGGCGTGGCCTCTGCTTAGGAACAAAACCATTGGATATTTTGAACAGGGAAAGCATTCTGCTCCCTCCCCTCAGAGCCACCCCCCGTGCTCTGGTGAACTTGACTGACAACTGCTCCGCCCCCTGCTCCAGGAGTCCTGCAGCTTTTCTCTCGCTGCGCAAACTCAGTGTTTATATGTTATAAAACGTTTTAATACAATAAAATCAAACCATGGATCGCTGGTCCAGCTCACCAAAACACCAGAAAATCTGCAGGGACTCGGTCAGCAATAAAACCCGAGTTTAATTCTCGTGACAACCTGAGGCATTTCCGTGTTCATTTTACTCAGCAGGAGGGTGGAGGAGAAGGAGGACGAGGGAGCGATTACTTAACTTTTGGGAGAAAAAAACAAAAGAAAACTCCAGATAAGGGATTAAGCAGGGGAAATTAATAAATTTGTGTCACATATAAAACAGTTCTGCATCGCTTTGAATGATGCCGTGCTCTGGTGAACTTGACAGCTGCTCCGCCTCTTGCAGCGTTTCTCTCGCTGGCAAATTCTGTGTTTATATAAAACGTTTTAATACAATAAAATCAAACCATGGATCGCTGGTCCAGCTCACCAAAACACCAGAAAATCTGCAGGGACTCGGTCAGCAACTAAAACCCGAGTTTAATTCTCGTGACAACCTGAGGCATTTCCGTGTTCATTTTACTCAGCAGGAGGGTGGAGGAGAAGGAGGACGAGGGAGCGATTACTTAACTTTTGGGGGAAAAAAAACAAAAGAAAACTCCAGATAAGGGATTAAGAAGGGGAAATTAATAAATTTGTGTCACATATAAAACAGTTCTGCATCGCTTTGAATGAGAACATGCCGCTGCTCGCTGACTGAGCGCTGGCAGAGCCCTTTTATAGGACGCTGCGCGCTGGGACTGGTGGGGGCGTGGGTTAGGGTCCAAAACTCCACCCCTTCTGTTCTCTGATTGGTCCGGTCAAAAATCGGCCGGAGAAATCGTTGTCTATGGGAGGAATCCCAGACTGTGCAGTGAAGGGAAATGAGAATTGAGCGGAGCTGTGCAGGAAGGCGAGGGCCAGGCTACATCAACATGGACAAGAAATGGATTTGTATGGATAAAAATTCAAGAAAATTCACAACCGACAAAAGTACTAGACATGAAGGACTTGGAAAGATTAAAACAAATTTAGATGACTGTAAAACCAAATCATCAGGTTATATTAAGTAGTATTCAATAGTCAATTAGACAAAAGTTTACGACTATGACTGATACTACTGAGTTAGACCCAAAAATATATAACTTTGATGATTTAACTGATGTAACTGGGACCCCGTGTACATAATCTCGTTTTCATCACATGTACCACATGCGGTGCAAATGACAATAAAGACTCTCTGACTCTGATTTAATTGATCCAGGATTCTTTCCGGTTATCAAAGAGTGTGACTACTACAATGAACTACAATTTAACGACATCACTCAAACAAAAACTGGTTTATCATTAATTCATTTCAATATTCGGAGCATTAATGCTAATTTTTCAAAAATAACTGATTATTTATTGCAATTGAACAGAACATTCTCAATAATAGCTTTGACAGAAACATGGTTAAACAATGATAAGATAGATAATATCCACATCAATGGATATGAATTTTACACGATGAACAGAATGAACAAAAGAGGAGGTGGTGTAGCGCTATTTGTACACAAAACAATAAACTGTAAACTAAGCAAGGAAATGTCAATAATTGAGGAAAATATAATTGAGATGATAACTATTGAAGTATTAAATAATAATGAAAGAAATATTGTAGTAAGTTGTGTGTACCGACCACCTGGTTTATACATTGATTTATTTTCAGATAAGATAGTAGAACTATTAAATAAGAATTGTAATAAAACAGTTTTTTTTATGTGGTGACTTTAATATAGATTTAGAGAAAAAAACAGACTCCATCAGTATTAGTTCATTTATTGAATCAATGCAATCCCTTAATCTTTATCCATTGATAACGAAGCCTACTAGAATCACAACCCATAGCGCAACAACAATAGATAATATTTTTACAAATACGACAAATGGGGATGTGTTTGGTGGAATTCTAACGAGTGATCTTAGTGATCATCTACCAATCTTTACATTTTATAAGAAGTATCAAACTGTTACAGAAACATTTGCAAATAAGAAAACTACAATAATAAATACGTCAAAGAAAGCATTAGATAAATTAAAGGATGATCTAGCAAATCAAAGCTGGGAAAGTGTATATGTTGAAGATGTAAACAAAGCATATGACGTGTTTATGAATATTCTGGACACATTATATCAAAAAAACTGTGTAGTAAAAACTTACACAAAAAAGAATCATCTAGAGCAACACTGGATGACAAGAGGATTGAGAAATGCGTGTAAAAAAAACTATTTGTACTCATGCTTCTTAAAATGTAGAACAAAGGAAGCTGAAGAAAAGTACAAAAAATACAAAAATAAATTGGTTGGCATTATAAGAAAACACAAGAAAGAATATTACAGTGAACTGTTGAATAAATGTAATGGGGATATGAGGGAGACGTGGAAAGTTGTGAATGGTGTGTTAAATAAACACAAAGTAAACTCGGGTATTTCACATAACTTTACAATAAATAACATGGAAACAAATGATAAAAAAGAAATTGTTAACGGCTTTAATCAGTATTTTGTGAACGTCGGAACTAACCTTGCAGCCACAATTCCAAAGGTGAATAACAATGTAAACTATTTAATCGATGGCTGTTTAGACAGTATGTTTTTGAATGGAACTGATAAAGACGAAATACTGAAAGTAGTTAAAAACTTTACAGAAAAAAAATCGAAAGATTGTATGGATATGGATATGTCGTTTGTGAAGAGTATAATGTGTCATGTGATTGAGCCGTTCACTTACATTTGTAATTTATCATTTACAACTGGTGTATTTCCTGATAGAATGAAGGTGGCTAAAGTGGTTCCATTTTTCAAAACCGGTGACAAAGGTGTGTTCAATAATTATAGACCGATATCCCTACTACCACAGTTCTCAAAAATCTTGGAGAAACTATTTAACATTCGATTAGACAAATTCATTGAAAAACACAACATTCTAACAGATACTCAGTATGGTTTTAGATCTGGTCATTCAACATCAATGGCACTTATGGATTTTGTTGAACAAGTAATTACTGCTGTTGACCAAAAAAAATATTGTGTAAGTGTTTTTGTTGATTTAAAAAAAGCCTTTGATACCGTTAATCATAGTATTCTCCTTAATAAATTACAAAAATATGGAATAAGAGGATTAGCCTTACAATGGCTATGCAGTTACTTAAAAAATAGGAAACAATATGTTCAGTTGGATGACGTAAAATCAAATCACTGTACTGTTACATGTGGTGTTCCACAGGGATCAATACTCGGTCCGAAACTTTTCCTTTTATATATTAACGATCTGGTTAAAGTGTCTGGGGTCATCAAATGTGTTTTGTTCGCAGACGACACAACTTTTTTTTGTTCTGGAGACACTATTGAACAAGTAATGGATTTATTAATGAAGGAGTTTGTAAAGATTCAAAACTGGTTTAGACTCAACAAATTATCATTAAATTTGGATAAAACATACTACATGATATTTAGCAATAAAAATAAATCAATAGACATTCCATTTTTTATCGATGATTCAGAAATACGCAGAGTCAATGAGGTAAAATTCTTGGGTGTTATTATTGATGATAATTTATCATGGAAACAACATATAAATTTAGTTAAAACAAAAATATCTAAATCAATTGCAGTACTTTATAGGGTTCGATATCTACTAAATGATAAATCTTTGTATCTGTTATATAATTCATTGATTGTCCCACATTTGATTTATTGTGTAAGTGTATGGGGAAAAGCATGCAAAAGCAATACAATGCCTATTTTTATTATGCAAAAAAAGATTGTGAGAATTATAACCAGAAATCATTATTGTCACCCTTCTGGTATATTATTTTCTCAAATGAAGCTACTAAAATTCTATGATTTGGTCGATTACAACATTTTGTTACTTATGTATAGAGCACATAATAATATACTACCATCAAATATTCAAAGTTTTTTTTTGAAAAGAACAAGCTGTTACAATCTTAAGGGTAAAGATGTGTTTGTTAAACCACAGTTCAGAACAAGTTTGAAGGGAAGAACTACAGTAACACAAGGCGTAACATTGTGGAATAATTTAATGCCAGTATTTAAAGAAGCTAAATCAATTTCTGTATTTAAGAAAATTGTCAAAGTTGAATTGTTAAACAAATATGATTGAATGTAACTGAGTAATCCATATATTGTTGGTTAAACGAGTTATTTACTTATTTTGTTATTAGAGAGCAATTAGTTTGTATTAGATAGATAGGAGCAGATTTAATAAGATATTTTCTTCATCTGCTACCTTTTCATTTTACACCTTGTATATTTTTTATTCTTTTCATTTGCTTGTCATTTGTTGTATCATATTTTGTAAAATGAATAAACTTTAAAAAAATTATCATAATAATTTAAAAAAATTAGAGGAACAGAAAAGCCCCGTCACTTGCTGCCAGAACATCGGAGCGGTTCAGCGTCAATTTAAACTTATCTGAAACAAAATATGCAACCCTTTAGAAATATATAATCTGCTACTCCATGGACATCAGTGGAGCCCAGCTGAATAAACATTTTGTCATCAGTTCAGCAGAACTTTGGTTTGTTTCTGGCTGTGACCGGCAAATTTGTCTAATCTGATCACAAATAATTTTTCAAGAATTTTTGAGAATTGTGGCAACAAAGATATTGGTCTATAATTATTTAATACATATTTATCCCCATTTTTAAAAATAGGGACAACATTAGCTACTTTCATATAATCAGGGAAAATACCCATTGAGAAAGACAAATTACATATATATGTAAACGGTTCAACAACATGATACATTGTCTTTTACAACCATCCATCCATCCATCCATTTTCTTCGGCTTATCCGGGGTCGGGTCGCGGGGGTAGCAGCCTAAGTAGGGAGGCCCAGACTTCCCTCTCCCCAGCCACATGGAGCAGCTCCTCTGGGGGAATCCCAAGGCGTTCCCAGGCCAGCCGAGAAACATAGTCCCTCCAGCGTGTCCTGGGTCTTCCTCTGGGTCTCCTCCCGGTGGGACATGCCCGGAACACCTCACCAGGGAGGCGTCCAGGAGGCATCCTAACCAGATGCCCGAGCCACCTCAACTGGCTCCTCTCGATGTGGAGAAGCAGCGGCTCTACTCCGAGTCCCTCCCGGATGACTGAGCTTCTCACCCTATCTCTAAGGGAGAGTCCAGACACCCTGCGGAGAAAACTCATTTCAGCCGCTTGTATCCGAGATCTCGTCTTTTACAACCAACATATCCATATACCAGTCCTTAGATCTTTTATCAGCAAATTGTTTTGTTACCTTCAGTATTTCATCTTTATCAGTTTCATGTAGAAACATAGTATTTTTATGACTTTTAATTAAGTAGCTCACGTTTTTATCAACTTTTGGAATTTTTTGCAAGGTTTGATCCCACATTCACAAAATAGTTGTTAAATTCATTAACAATTTCATTGTCATCATGTATTTCATCACCACTTTTCACAAAACGCCGTGACAAGCTAGTTTTATTTTTGTGTTTATTTAGAACACTATTTATAACTCTCCATGTTGCTTTCATTTCACCATTTGTTTTCTTTAGTAGTTCACTATAATATTCCCTCTTTTGCTTCATAATACTAACCAATTTCTTTTTGTACTTTTTGTATTTGTTTTCAGCCTCATGAGTTCTATATTTCAAAAAACAAGAATACAAATATTTCTTTTTTTTGCATGCATTTCTCAATCCTGTTGTCATCCATGGTTGATCAACAGTATCTTTCTTAGCACAATTTTTTTGCACACAATTTTTCTTATACAAAACATTTAAAATGTTCATGAACTCATCATATGCTTTATTCACATCTTCAACATACACACCACTCCAATTTTGTTTTTGTAGATAATTTTTTTGTCTATTTAATGCTTTACTTTATGTGTTTATTATTGTTTTCTTCTCTATAGTTGTTTTTGTAATTATATCATCTTTATTGTAAATTGTAAAAACTGGATCACTTAGATCAGTCGTCAAAATACCACTAATACATTATCATCTGTTATATTGGTAAAAATACAGTATTATCAATTATTGTAGAACTATGTGTTGTAATTCTTGTCGGGTTTGTTATCAACGGAAATAAATTAATACTATACATTGAATTTATGAATGTACTTATGTTATTTGAATCAGTCTTGTTTCCCAGATCAATATTGAAGTCACCACACAAGAAAACTCCTTTGTTTCTGGTCTTTACTAGTAACTCCATAATTTTATCGGTGAATAATTCTATATTAGATCCTGGCGATCGATATACACAACTTATAATGAGTTTTTTTTCATTCTTATTTATTATTTCTATTGATATCATTTCCATTATATTATCTACAATCATCGACATTTCACAAATGAATTTGCATTTTATTTCATTTTTAATAAATATAGCTACTCCTCCACCTCTTTTTGTTATAACCGTCGATATTTGCATTATTTATATTTTCATCATTTAACCATGTTTCTGATAATGCTATTATTGTAAATGTTTTATTTAATTTTTTTAGGTAATCTGTTAATTTCGATATATTTGCATTAATGCTTCTGCAATTTAAATGAACAATAGAAAGATTTCCCTCAATCATGTTTATACATCATTAAATTATTTTTCATTGTAATATTTACTATCTTTTATGGCTGGAATTTTTTTTTCGTCAATCACCTCTTCAACATTATAGATTTTTGATTCTGATTCATTGTACATCATATGGATTCAGTGTGTTTGATCATCAGACTGATTTTTTTTGTAGATATTAGTGAGAAATGTTTGCAATTATGGTTTGTCGGCTCCTATGTTCATCTCAAATTGTCCAAGTCCTTTAAATCTTTTATTATTTTAGCTTGTGATGTTTCCTTTGCTTTAATCCAGATTTTTCCATTTCTCGTCCATGTTGATACTATTTTTTTTTTGCCTTTTTAACAGCCGTGCTTCACGTGCAATGATCCCATTTCTCTTTGTTAGATGTTCATTTATGAAAACTCTTGTTCCCTTTAATTTTTTTTTGCTTGCATGATTACCTTATTCCTAGCTTTTCTACTGATGAACTTGACCACAACTACCGGTTTAAAGTTCTCAGTCTTGCAGGGTAGGGTGTGGCATATAGAAATGTCCTCATGATGTATTTCAACATCCCTGTCCTGCAAAAAAGTCACCACTTGATCTTCTACTGTAATGTCCTCAGTTCCTGTGGTGTTGAGTCCTCAGTTATTCCTTCATTTGTAACAACTTTTGAATATTTCCGATTTTTAATTTCCAGATCAGTTATCACAAGATTTTCCAATCTTGAATTTTGTTCAAGATCATCCACTTTTTGTTCCAGTTCTGCAATTTTTTTTGTCTTTGTAATTTGATTGTATTTTTAGTTGTTTGATCTCCTCAAACAGACTCATTAAAGCTGCAGTTTGCAGTTTCTGTAGTGCAGTCTAAGTTTTCTAAAAAATATATTTTTAACATATTTCTTCACTCTGTCACTAGCTCCTGACAGACTGATGTTAGACAAAGTAATCTCTGAAAAAAACTATAGTCCCCTTGCTTCTCCAGGTGGTAAATAAGCATTTCTAAAAAGCCACAGTGACCCGCCGTTAACCAGCCAATAAAAACAGTTTTTAACCAGCCAATAAAAACAGTTTTTAACCAGCCAATAAAAACAGTTTTTAACCAGCCAATAAAAACAGAGCTTCTCACTTCTCACGCTCCTAACCCACCCCCACCCCCCCTGTCCCAGCCCCCGCGGCCGCGCAGGTTCTCGTTCAAAGTATTGCAAAGCGATGCAAAACTGTTTTGTATGTGACACAAATGTATTAAATTCCCCTTCTTCATCCCTGATCTGGACTTTTCTTTTGTTTTTTTGCCAAAAGTCAGTGATCGCTTCCTCCTCCACTGACTGAAATGAGGAAATGGATGAATTTGTCACGAGCGAATTAAACTCGGGTTCAACGTGGCTGCGCGAGGCTCAGCAGATTTTCTGGTGTTCTGGTGTGCTGGACCAGCGCTCCATGTTTTTATTTTATTTTTTAGAACGTTTTATTAACATATAATCACAGAACTTCGCTCTGTCACTTCGCTCTGTCGCGGCTGCCATAGGACATGTAGTGGAGGCGGAGCATTCAGAGGCTGCAGCGAGAGCAAGGGGGAGCAGAGCCATATGGCTCTGAGTGGGGAGGGACCAGAATGCTTTCCCTGTTGAAAATTTTCCTAAGTGCTGCCTTCTACAAAAACTGCAGAGTGCACCTTTAAGAGTTTTTTTTTAATCTGTACTGTACATGTTGCCTTTGGGGTCAATTTTTAGAAAACATATATTCCTTTTCATTGTTTTGCTGATGATACCCAGTTATATCAAAAAAGGTGGTCAATACAGAACAACTGGACTTTATTTGTAACAGAAAACGTTTCGCTTCTCATCCGAGGAAGCTTTATCAATTCAATGAGCAGACTGTGAGAGGGAGAATTTATAAACAGGGTAAGCCATTGGCACGCACCAACATATGTAAATTGGAATCTAACACCCACACATACAGTACTTGGGATAACACGTACCTGTGACCCATTCAAAGTTCAGTGTGTGAAAACAGAGCTTACAGAAAACACACACACATCCTACTGCTACTATTGCTACTGCTACTAGTACTACCTACTATTGATAAAGCTTCCTCGGATGAGAAGCGAAACGTTTTCTGTTACAAAAAAAGTCCAGTTGTTCTGTATTGAACGCCTTTTTTGATTTTATCATGTCCTGGACGACTGAGAATCTTCACCAGCATACCCAGTTATATCTTCCAATTGAGTCAGACAGGGTCACTCCACTGGATCCACTCTTGAACTGTCTAAACAACATTAAAAGCTGGTTAAAACTAAATTTTCTGAATCTACGGTAAATGAAAATAAAACGGAAGTCATCAGCTTTGGTAAATGTAACACCCTTAATGTTCTTGGCCCATTGGTTTCACACAGCCACTCCAATGTCAGGAATCTGGGAGTTATTTTTGATAGTGCTTTTAAATTAGACAAACAGATGAATTCAGTTGTTAAATCCGGTTTCTTCCAGCTAAGACTCATTGCCAAGGTGAAGTCTTGTCTCTCTTTCAGAGACCTTGAAAGGGTGATTCACGCTTTTATTACCTCTCGTTTGGACTATTGTAATTCATTGTATGTTGGTTTAGACAAATCATCTTTGCATCGTTTACAATCTGTCCAGAACGCAGCAGCTCGTCTTTTAACAGCAACTAAAAAATATGAACAACCCCTGTCCTGGCTTCCCTCCACTGGCTCCCTGTCCACTTCCGGATTGATTTTAAGATTTTATTGCTTGTTTTTAAAATCTTAAAAGGTCTGGCCCCGTCATATTTATGTGATCTTATTAACATCTACACTCCAGTAAGAGCACTCCGGTCTACCAACCAGTTTCTCTTAGATGTCCCCAGATCCAGAATGAAATCCAGAGGTGATCGGGCTTTTGCGGTTGCTGCTCCAAAGCTGTGGAACAGTTTACCTGAGAATTTAAAGACCGCTCAGACTGTTGAGACTTTTAAATCTTTGCTCAAGACTCATCTGTTTTCTTGGCATTTGATCCTTGCAGAGTCTGAGAACAAATTTTGAGCAGATTTTATTGTTGTTGTGTGTTGTATATAATTATTGTTAACTTTATTATGTTTGAGTGGCACTAGATGCATTTTTACTCTTTTAAAAAATCTGTCTTAACTGTAAAGCACTTTGGTCAGCTTCTGTTGTTTGTATGTGCAATATATAAATAAATTGACATTGACATTGACATATTAAAAATACTACTAACACTAAAAACATTAAATACTACTAACATACTTAAAAAAACATCAAAAAATACTACTAACATACTAAAAACATGTTAATTATACTAATGTACTAACATACTAAAAACATATCAAATACTGCTAACAAAAACATATTAAAACACTACTAACATACTAAAACATATTTAAAAAACTACTAACATACTAAAACCATATTAAAAATACTACTAACATACTAAAAACATTAAAAATACTACTAACATACTAAAACATGTTAAAAATACTACTAACATATTAAAAACATATTAGAAATACTACTAACATACTAAAAAAACATTAAAAAATACTACTACCATACTAAAAACATATTTAAAATACTAATAACATATTAAAACATATTAGAAATACTGTACAGTACTACTGACATACTAAAACATTTAAAAAAATACTACTAACACACTAAAAGCTTATTAGAAATACTACTAACATACTAAAAACATATTAAAACACTACTAGCATACTAAAACATGTTAAAAATACTACTAACATACTAAAACCAAATAAAAAATACTACTGACATACTAAAAACATTAAAAATACTAACATACTAAACCATGTTAAAAATACTACTAACATATTAAAAACATATTAGAAATACTACTAACATACTAAAAAACATTAAAAATACTACTACATTCTAAAAACATATTTAAAATACTAATAGCATACTAAAACATATTAGAAATACTGTACAGTACTACTAACATACTAAAACATTTTAAAAATACTACTAACACACTAAAAACTTGTTAGAAATACCATTAACATACTAAAAACATATTAAAACACTACTAACATACTAAACCATATTAAAAATACTACTAACATACTAAAAACATTAAAATACTACTAACATACTAAAACAGATTTAAAATACTAATAACATACTAAGAAACTTATTTAAAATACTACTAACATACTAAAAACATATTAGAAATACTACTAACATACTAAAAACATATTGGAAATACTACTAACATACTTAAAAACATGTTAAAAATACTACTAACATAAAACATATTAGAAATACTACTAAAATATACTAAAAACATATTTAAAATACTAATAACATACTAAAAGACATTTAAAATATACTAACATACTTAAAAAAACATAAAAAAAATACTACTAAAATACTAAAAAACAAGAATCAAGGCTAACACAAACATCTTTCCTACTAAATAAAATTCATAAGGAGCCTCAAAATTACATGAAACAAAACTCTGGAACTGTCCATCATTAGTTGTTGGTTTACTGCCCATCTTGTTGATGTTGTCAGGTTGATGTGTGGACAGAGTAAAATGCTGAAATGAGGAGGACAAGCCACTCTCGATGGTGGCTCTAGTCTGTACCAGGCGTGCACATCATTTCAGGTTCCTGGTGTTGGAGATGCCACAACCCCCCTGAATGAGAGGGAGGCAGGTGGAATGGTGAGGCTGCAAGGAGCAGCCATCAAAGGAGCAGGACTTCAACTGTTCACTGTAAAATGCTTCCTATTTACCAGCCTCCTTTCACTTAGTGAAAGGAGTGACTGAGTGAAGAAACTGGAGTAAAATGTTTTGTAGACTTTTTAATTTCCATTTATCAAACCCTTACCTCATAAAACAAGACCAGCTTCCACTTCCAGTAACATTTGATATAAAAGGGTTGAACCTTCATAACACTTTTATGTGGTATCGTCAAATAAAGAGGAACAAACACACATTTATCCACTAGATGGCGCTCCAACAGAACTAAAGTCAAGTGCAACAGCTACAAGCTGCTCTTTTCTGCCTGAGGAAGATTGTTTCATTTGCAAGTTGTAATGAAAAATAAATCTGTCTTTTTAGATTACAAGCATGTCTTAAACACATAAAAACCAGGATGACCCTAAATGTTCTGCTTTTAAACTCAGACAAGATGTTTTCATTTTTGGACCTGAGTATCTTTTTCAGTCTTCTGCCCTCCTTGGATGGCTTTAATCCTCCAGCTCTGATGTTAAAAATCTTGGTGTTATTTTTGACCTGGACATGTCTTTTATCCTCCACAAACTTTACTAGAACCGCCTTCTTCCACCTGCGTAATATCGCCAAGATAATCTTGTCCGAATATGATGTAGAAAAACTGGTATCACGTCTAGGCTGGACTACTGCAATGGTTTAGTATCTGGGTGTCCTAAAAATTATTTTAAAAGTCTTCAGTTGATCCAAAATGCTGCTGTAGGATTAGACTGCTGTGCTGTAGGACAAACTGGCCACATTTCCTCACTCTGCTGTCTTTACTTGCTCTATTCTACCTGTTTTTATTTGTAATTATTTCTTAACACGTTTTTTTTTTTGTCTTTCCTCCAATTGCTGGGTTTCAGATGACGTAGCAGTGACGTCACAGAATGCAGATGCGGGGCAGCCCGGGCAGGAAGTAAACGCAGCCGTTTCCTTCTGTTGCTGATTCAGCATCAACATGCCTAAATTCTGTGCCGTTTACGGTTGTTGCAACCGCTCTAATCGAGAGATAGATAAAAGTTATTTTCGTGTTCCGAAAGTAGTATGCTACAAGGGGATTAATTTAAAAAAACTTACAGAAAAAAGACGACAAACGTGGATTACAACCTACGGCTAAAAACAGGAGGTGCAGAAACTGACGAGAGTCTGCAGCGACCACTTTGTTACAGGTAAGGGTCGTATCGTTTAAATCATATTTTCAGATATTTTATTGGACAGTAACTAGAAAGACAGGTAAGATATGTTATGCCCTAGCTTGTGTAGTGGTTCAACACTTGGTTGTTCCCAGAAAAAATCCGATTAGAATGCTAATGTTGTTAGCGGTTAGCTTAGTGCTAGGAAAGGCATTTACGTGTTTTACTTTAAAGTGGTGTCTTATATTTAGGTTGTCCGAGTGCAGCAGGTGATGTACATTCCCAAGACTGGGCCCCCACTGTTAACCTGGGGTACCAAAGAAGTAACGAGTGGCCACAAACAGAAGCATCCCTCCGGCGCAGGGAAAGAGCTAAGGCCCGGAAGCTTCTCTGCACTGAGGAGGCCAACAGTCTGGAAGATGAGCTCTGTGAAGAAAGCTTACCAGCCCCTGAAAACGAACGATTCAAAGGTAAAATAATAATAAATAAAAATACTATTTATTTATTTATAGAATTTCTGAACGTAATTTTTAATAATTAAATATTTGCAGATGCAGAATGCCAGACGGATCTAAGCATGGTTGACCTCACAAAGCTGGAGGATGCAGTGAAAGGCTACACAACTGAGATCTGCGACCTTAAGGAAAAAGTCTCAGTGACTAAATTTACTCCTGAAACCTTCCAGAACAACGATAAAACAAAGTTTTATACGGGACTGCCCAACTTTTTAGTTTTGATGCAAATTTTTCAGCTCTGTGAACCTTATACATCAGCATGTCATCACTGTCAGCACTCTCCAAATTTGAGCAATTTATTATGATACTTATGCATCTCAGATTAAATCTGCAGCTTCAAGACCTTGCCTATAGATTTAATGTGTCAAAAGCCACTGTGTCTCGAATTTGTTTTAGAACGATTCATGTTCTCCATGAAAGATTACAATTCTTAATAGAGTGGCCTGAGCGACAAGTAATTCAATCAACTATATTTATATAAATATTTTAAGTTTAAATGATTATACATGTATTTATCATTTAAAGTAAATCAAAAGTAAATTAAATCACTAATACTGTTACAGACCATATTTGTACATGTTAATTGTTCATGAAGACAAAAAAAAATTTACCCAATAAGGTTGAATATTTTTAATTTATTCAATGAACTCCATAACCAATCTTTGTGAATATTGGTCAGTTAAAATGACATGAGTTTTGCTATTGAAATAAAAACATTTTTCTGAAGTAGACTCATTTTGCAACATTTGTGACATATGACATTTGTATGTGCTGTTATTTAACATATTAGAACACCTTTGAAATTCACAAGCTAATCTCATATTGATTTAAATATATCATTTGATTTAACATACTTAACTTTTCAATTAAGATTATTGTAAATAAAAAACAGCTGTCATGACATGTAACAACATCACATGACCCTTCTGCAGAGTGCTTGCTACAGGTGTAGCTGAAACATGTTATGGTAGTGACAAATGTTTTTGGGGAAAAAAAGAGCAACTGTTTAAATTTGTATAAACTTTTCAAACTCCTTTCATCAACTACTCCAAATAACATTCTTGATTCTTAGATTGGTTAGTCACGTGTGGATTTCTGTCCCAGGATTTCAGGTAGGATGCAATGTGTAAAATAGTGCTGAATTTTGGGAACTGCTGTTTCCCACAGCTGGTCATCTGGCAGAATTCTTTCCACATAAATATCATTTTCACTCCATACTACAAAATCACAATATTGTACATCCACAATGTGAATCTGATCCTGGAGCTGATGGTAATAAGGATGGTTCCTATCCAGTTGTACAGAATCTCCAACCTTGACGAGACGACGAGACAAAAACCAGGCTGTCCAGCACACATCCTCAGACCGACTTCATGCTGTTTGCTCTGTGGGCACTGAAGGACAAGACAATGAAACTTAGACATAAAAAATAAATACGGTAGTCTCCAAAACATTTCAATATGATACTTTTTTAAAGATTGTGTTTCACTCATTTCACTATCCAACACCAATGTTAGAAAATGAGACTATATTTATGTCTCTGTCAACCAGGTGTGTTCCACAGGTAAGAATGTATTAATCTGGACTAAGTTTTAAAAGGTGATGGAAAGGTCACACATTTTTTAACTGGAAACAAGGCAACATCCCACAAACTGCAAGACCATCCCCAAAACTACGGCTACATGCTGTGAAATATGCAAACAACAAAGATTTGAGTAAAAAATTATAGTTGTAACATTCATACTGTGAGGTGCGCAAAGTCTGCAGTGCAGTACCCTAATGCATGCTCAATAATCCAGGTAGAAAAATCTAAAAAAGCTAAGTCTGCAGTGCAGTAGTCCAAACCTTTTGAGAAATAAATTTTACCTTGATTTCACACACCCTGGCTCCATGACAGTCACATGAAACGACTCCATCTGGTGAGGCTCCCATGTATGGCCACCTTGAGTTTAACCAGCTAGTATCTGAAGTTACAAAGAAGATACGATCACCTTGATGATACTGTATTATCAAAACAAAAAAAATCATAATATTTTCAGTACATTAACTTACCTTTTTAATGGAGTTACTGTAGATCTCTGACCTACAGTGTAGAAATGCATATGACTCAACGTTAACACATACAACTCCAGCACGAATTTGGCTTTACAGAAGCTAAATATATTATTTTTAAGTAGATCCACGCACATAGAAATAACAGGGGGCTAACTAAACTTGTTGTTAGCATTAGCGATAGCGTAGTTAGCATAGGCTAATTACTAAATAAATAATACATCTCACTACTCACCCGGGCAGAAACAAGTCGACAACCATTTAAAGCTTCTTTTGATCCTAAATGGTTAACCCAAAACTCGTCCTCGCCAGTTTATTTAGGGCTTTGGCATACTTGCTGTAATCCATTCTGCTGTGTTTTGAACTGGGGAAAATCACTTCCTGCCCCGCATCTGAATTTCGCGCCACTTCCGGGTCACGTGATTGCAACCCAGCAATGGAAAGTACACCTGGACCCGCCATTCTGTGTCTGTTCCTCCTTGCTGTCCTCTCAAACCCAGTCGGTCGAAGGCGAAGCAGATGGCCGCTTGTCCTGAGCCTGGTTCTGTTGCAGGTTTCTTCCTGTTAAAAGGGAGTTTTTCCTTTCCACTGTTGCCTTTGTGCTTGCTCAGGATGAGAGACTGTGACGAAGTGAAGATTCAACGTATTTTGCTGGCTTCCTTATAGAGAACTTTACTAATTGGCATTTTTTATGTATGAAATGGTGGGTGTACTCATAGCGCCTTTCTATCTTATCAAGACACTCAAAGCTCTTTACACTACAATCTGTGTGTCATTCATATAGCACTCTACTAGATCTACAAAGTTAATTGAACAAATCATTCTGAAGAGACTAATCAGAGCTTTTCAAACACGGATGGGACACACATCAGAGGCAACAAGGGGTTCAGTGTCTTGCCCTGAGACACTTCAGCATTTGACCGCTGGTAGATTCGAACCCCCAACTCTTACATTGGAGAACAATTGCTCTAACCACTCAGCCACAGCTGAATGTTTCTGTTCAGTGCCTTGAGGCCACTTCTGATGTGACTTGGCAATATATAAATAAACTGTTACGAATAAATTGCCTCAGAGTTTTTACATTACAGACAAAAAGATTAATTCAAAATCAGATTTTATTTCCCTTTGTGAAAATATTAAATTGCATCAAATTTTCTGCGCAGCGAAGAGCATTCTTTTTTTTCTTCATCCTTTTTTTTTTTGTATTTACCCTTGGGTTCATGAATTTCTACTTGAGACGGATACATTTCTGTCATTTTTCAAAATAAAACACAACTTGATTTATCTAACGACGTCTGTGACAGGGTCTCGTTAGCTGAAGCTGGTGGAAACATTTCCAGCTCCCTGAATCTTAACTGAGCTGCAGCCTACAGCTTGAAAATACATGTATATATCTATTTTTTTTTCTTCCCCCAGAGGTATAATGTTCAGCTTTTCTCTTTAGGGTTGCATAAACTTGCATCATTCTGTGTGAGAACCTCTGCAGTGTGAAGAAAGTGGCTCATCTTTTACAAACCGGATTCCAAAAAAGTTGGGACACTAAACAAATTGTGAATAAAAACTGAATGCAATGATGTGGAGATGGCAAATGTCAATATTTTATTCGTAATAGAACATAGATGACAGATCAAAAGTTTAATCTGAGTAAATGTAACATTTTAAAGGAAAAATATGTTGATTCAAAATTTCACAGTGTCAACAAATCCCAAAAAAGTTGGGACAAGTAGCAATAAGTGGCTGGAAAAAGGAAATTGAGCATATAACGAACAACTTGAAGACCAATTAACACTAATTAGTCAACTGACAACATGATTGGATATAAAAAGAGCTTCTCAGAGTGTCAGTGTCTCTCAGAAGCCAAGATCAATCACCTTTATTTAACCAGGTAGAGCCCATTGAGATCGAGATCTCTTTTACAAGGGTGACCTGGTCAAGTGGTCAGCAGCACACGTCACATTGGCAATAGGCATTTGCACTTATCAAAAAGAAAATAAAGAAAACTACAATCACAGTAAACAGATGTTGACAGTTCAAAACCAACAGGATATGACAGATTTCTATATACATTATATACAAAACAAGCAGACAAAAAAAACCAACAATGACATGTATATTGGATAAGTAGTGGTTAGAAACATCTGCAATGGTCAAGTTTCTTGATGACATTTTCTACTACGGTTGACATAAAGGATCCAGGAGAGATGAATGTTGATAGTTTCAGATCTTTCTGTAAGTTGTTCCAGGCTGAGGGGACGGCGAAGCTGAACGCTCTTTTTCCTAGTTCAGTTCTGACAGGAGGAACTGACAGGAGGACTAAATCGTTAGAGCGCAGGGAGTAATGACTGTGTGATGTTTGTATTAAGGAGGTGAGGTATGACGGGACCAGGTTTAGGAGGGTCTTGTAGATGAAGGATATCCAGTGAGTGTATCTGCGAGTGCTGAGAGATGACCAGCCAGATTTTACGTAAAGCTCACAGTGATGAGTGCGATAACTGGAGTCAGTAATGAACCGAAGGGCACCGTGGTAAATGGAGTCTAAGGACTGTAGGTATTTTGATGCAGCACTCATGTACAGCACGTCACCATAATCTAGTATTGGCATGAATGTTGCAGCTACTAATGTTCTCCTGGCTTTGCATGAGAAGCAGGATTTGTTTCTGAAGAAGAAACCTAGCTTCAGTTTGAGTTTAGTGGCCATTTTGGAGATGTGGGTTTTAAAAGACAGTTCAGTGTCAATGTTGAAACCTAGATATTTGTAGGTGGAGACCATTTCTATTTGTTTTCCCTCTTGGGTTCCAATTTGAGGTGGGTTCTCTGGTTGCAGCTTTCTGTTGGCAAGAACCATGAACTTGCTTTTGTCGGCATTTAGGACCAGTCTAAGTTTTTGCAGCCGTGACTGAATAATATTAAAAGCATCCTGAAGAGAGGTGAAAGCTTGGCTGAGGGAGGAAGAACAGCAATAGATGATGGTGTCATCTGCGTAATAATGGTGGGAAGCATTTGACAGATCACTGCAAAGATCGTTGATGTATAGGGAGAAAAGAATGGGACCCAAGACAGAACCCTGTGGCACCCCTTTCACAACATCTAAGAATGTAGAGGAGGATCCGGCTACATGAACAGACTGCGTTCTGTCAGTTAGGTAGTTGGTGAACCAGGAGACTGCAAGTTTTGATAGACCAGAGTGTTCCAGGATGTTTGTCAATAGTCTGTGATCAACTGTATCAAATGCCTTGGACAGGTCTATAAATAGGGCAACACAGAATTGTTTGCAGTCCAGGGCATGTATGATGTCATTTAATACTTTGAGAACTGTAGTGACGGTGCTGTGTTGTTTTCTGAATCCTGACTGGAATTGTGATAGAATATGGTTTGATTGTAGGAAATCAGTTAGCTGATCACAGACAAGTCTTTCGAACAGTTTGGCAAGAATGCATAATTTAGAAATTGGTCTGTAGTTGTTGACATTTGTTGGTTCACCCCCTTTTAGCAGAGGGAGAACAAAAGCTGATTTCCAGATTTTGGGTATTTTATTTGTGTTGAGACTGAGATTGAAAATATGGGAAAGAGGTTCAGCAATGAAATCTGCAGCTAGTTTTAGGAAAAGTGGTTCTATGTTGTCAGGTCCTGCTGCTTTGCGTGTGTCGAGAGTTTTTAGAGCATTTAGAACTTCAGCGGGAGATACTGATTCGAAGTCAAAGCGATTTGTGACCTGTTTGTCCAGCACATGTGGAGCTGGGGGTGGATTTGCATCAGTTTGGTCAGCAGATAACATTTCAGGATGTGTAGATTCAAACAGGGAGCCAGAGGATATAAAGTGTTCATTAAAACAGTTCAGAATTGAAATTTGTCTGACAGAATACCTGTGCTGGTCATGATGGAGCTGGGTAAATCAGTGGATGTTGTCTGACCAGAATTTGATTTTACTGTTTGCCAAAACCTTTTTGGATCATTTAGATTTTTGGTGGATTCGTCCAGGTAGTAATTTGATTTTGCATTTCTAATTAGGGTTGTGCATTTGTTCCTAAGCTGCCGGAAACTGAGCCAGTCATGATCGTTTTTTGATTTCCTGGCCTTAGCCCAGGCAGCATCTCTTTCTTTGAGCAGATTTCCTATCTCAGGGGAAAACCAAGGATTTTTACGTCCCTTTATTCTGTATTTACGGTATGGAGCATGTGTGTTGATTATGTTTTGAAAACCCTCATAAAAGTAAGCCAGTGCAAGTTCTACATCATCTATCAATGAAATTCTACTCCAGTAGAATCCCTGGTCAAACAATTAAACTTAAATCCGAGGCTGTGCGATCCCTCGGCTGTTCCAAATCTCTTCACTTCCTGCTAAAACCATCACCGTAGACCGAAAAAAAACCAAACAAAAGGGAAACGTGCATCTACTCTGTGTGCTCTCCGACGTGAATCCGGAGATCCTGGAAGCGTGTGACGTCACCCAGTTAATTGCTCATGATAAAACAAAACAAAACAACCGG
The DNA here is from genome assembly GCA_038048925.1 of Garcialebias charrua. Lineage (NCBI taxonomy): Eukaryota > Metazoa > Chordata > Actinopteri > Cyprinodontiformes > Rivulidae > Garcialebias > Garcialebias charrua. The sequence goes on along the minus strand of JBBPBX010007098.1, from coordinate 38,180 downwards.
ATTCCTGATTCTGCTTTATCTGAGATCTGTAAGTCTATTTATTCTTTTTCCTGCTTTTTATTGTGAGCATTTAAATGGCACTTGCCTGATTATTATTGTTTTTTGTTATTCCACAGCTCTTGCTGTGGGACAGTAAATATATGGGAGCCTTGACCTGTTTGATTGTGGAAGACAAGAAAAAAGACTTTAAGAACTTTTTTTTGAGGGGGGGATTTGTGTTTATTTTGTTTATGGACATTTAAAAATATAAACCTGAAAGAAAAAAAAAGAGAAATGATGTGGATGATGTTTTGTTTGTTTTTTGTGTAAAAGAAAAAGGATGATGTTTTGTTTGTTTTTTGTGTGAAAAAAAGGAGAAAAAAAAGAAATGTGTATATATATTTTGTCATTCAAGGTGTTAAAGGGTCAACACCATTAAAGTGGATGGTCCTTGTGTGACAGGTTTAAAAATAATAATAATACAAAAGTAATTCAAAAGTGTTAATCCTAACTGTCAGGAGGGATACCTGGCTGGCACCCCTTTTTAATAAACCAACTTTTGTAAAACCGTCACATAAAAGATGGTAAGAGGATCACCAATTCACCATTGTTGCACAGAAAGATAGTGCAGCAATACCAGAATGGTGTTACCCAGCATAAAATAGCAAAGACTTTTTAAGTTATCATCATCAACCGTGCATAACATCATTAAAAGATTCAGATTTACATAAAGTGACATGAGGGGTTTCTTCATGCTGAACACAAGGGGGCGCCCTCTGCATGGGGCATGTGTTGGTTTTACAGAACAGCAAAGAAAAGCACTTGATTTTATTATTAGTATTATTATTATTTGTGAAACATCAGTCATTCTGCTGGAAGACAAACTTTTGAGTCAGCTCCAGAGTAAAGTATTTTTGTGTAAATAAAACTTTGACCTACAGGTTTTAGCTCACGTGAACTGCATCCATATCTGTGAGTCCCGTGATGAAACAGGAGACCTTGGGTTGTAATCGCCGCGCGCCACCTCCGTCTCTCCACCGCTACAACGTGAAGCGCTTCAGACAAATTATGCAACAGCGGTTACGCCCCCCTGCTGCGCTCTGATTGGCTGCTCTGCGTTCCAGCACGGGGCGTGGCCAGAGTCGCTCTACGTTCCGTTGGCTGCGTCCCGGCAGAAAAAGGCGTGGCCTTGGTTTCCATTCATAAATCCGGAAAGAGAGAGCGTCTCTCTTCAGACATGTGAATATCCCCCGTTTCCTCTGCGGCGCCGCGTGTGTCTGCCCTGCTAATGTGGCACTGCCCACTCAGCAAAGCATGGAGCTAAAATAAGAGAGGAGTTTGAATAAATGGTGGAATTTGATGGTTTTAAGGAATTTATTGTTGTCAACATAGTCTTTTTGAAGCCACGGCTCTTTTGGTGCAGCTAAAAATTTGCTGTGGCATCAGCTGAGAGTGATGCACCTCATGAGCTTTTATGAGCACTATGAGCCTTTGGTAAAATCTGTAGCCAGATTTTAATGAATTTTGTGATGTAATCATTAACCGTGCAGCTAAAACTCAGCGTCACTCAGTACAATTTAAGATCAGAGTCAGAGAATCTTCATTTGCACGACATGTTCATTCATTCAACCTTTATTTATACAGGCTAGCCTCGTTGAGTCACGGGGACTCATTTACAAGAGGGACCTGTCTCACTCACACCAAACAACCATCCACTCTCACACTCACACCCAGTGGCGGATCTACCATTCAGGCGAATGAGGCCGTTGCCTGGGGCCCCCAATCAGCAGGGGCCTCCATTCAGCAGGGGCCCCAGCCGTCACCTACATCCCTAACATTGCTCCTGCTTGTTAATGTACGTTTAACATAAAAATAATTATAGTTACGATGAAAACTATCTTTAAAAACGCAACAGAAAAAACGGTTGAGTTCTGTACCCCCCTACTAAAATGGACTATTCCGTCATGCGCCATGACGTCACCCACTAATCCAGGAAGTGCTGTATGCTTGCTTGCTGTTTGAGTGAGAAGGAAGCGGGAGACAGGAGATGGAGAAAAGATGAAGCGAACGAGAAAATACGAAAGCGGAGCTGAAAAACGTAAAAAGCGTCAAAAAACAATAACGTATGTTTCTTCAAAAAAAGGCGTTCAATACAGGATCAACTGGACTTTATTTGTTGCTTGTAAGCCTGTATAAAACTTCTCGTTCTCACAGCTTCCATTCAGAATTGAAAAAGACTTCTGGACAGAAGTCGAAACGTTTTCTGCAACAAATAAAGTCCAGTTGATCCTGTATTGAACGCCTTTTTTTGATTTCATCATGTCCTGGACGACTGAGAATCTTCACCAGCGTATGTTTCTTCACTACTGAAAGTGACAACCTTTTTTAATGGGTCGAATTCTAAAACTTCATCAACTGCTAATGGTCACGAGCGGCAGCGGCCCATTTAAAAGTGTGGCGGAACCGGACATCAGGAGGAAGTTAATGGCGCCGAGGCAGTGACTCAAGATGAAGATAAAGACGAGGATTCACAACAATATGAGGTATGAGTTTTAGAAATTATTTTGTAGGTTGGGTAAAAGAAATCCTAACAGTAATCAGCTGAGACAACCACTATTTTCACGTTTTCTTTCTGTATCAAAATATTAAAAGATATTCGACCTAAATCTTCTGACTTAAATAGGAGAGAGGGGATTATATATTTTACCTACTTTAGCTCTCTGCCCTGCTTGCTTAGTATACAGTATTATTAAATTATTCGGACTTTACATTGAATAGAATAGATCTAAAATATTCCACAGTTATCTATTAATTTTTTTTCTCAACCATTTTACAAAATATTTGACTGTTAAAACTTCATCAGACTATCATTGTTTTGTTATTTGGTCCATAGTCCCTCCATTAAATACATTATAAAGCACAACTTATAGCTTTCAGAGTAATGCAAAAATGTGTTTTTTAATAATGACTGGTTTGCTTTGGACAGAAATGCCACTGTTAGTTTAAAACAACAGAATCAAAAGGCTAGGATTGCTAAATTAAAATGTTATCTAAAATGTAAAAATTGATATAAATGAAAAGTGACATTCCCTGATGCATGCTCAATAATCCAGGTGGAAAAATCTGTGACATTATTTGAGTCATTTAGTTTACAGTAAGTCTTACAGTCTGTGTAAGTTTTAAGGTTTAAAAAGAAGTCAAAACTTTCAGTCTTAATTATGGAAACTTGGATAAATGAGAGCCTTCACATGTGTTAAATGTAATAATGTCTTATTTTTTCTTTTATTTCCTCCAACACTAACATTTGTTGTTTTTTTCAGATGCAGTCTTTAAACATGCATCATTAAAGACCAGAAACAAGACAGAAGACAACTTTCATAGAAGTCCAGCTGAATAATCAAGGTAATTCATGATCACTTAATGCTGTAAAAAGTGTCTCATGCCTGGACATCTTGCTGTTCATATCAAGCCAGTGTGTGAATTCATCTCAAAGTACCACATCTCAACTACACACACTCACTTTTTCACATTGATCTAACAACTGTTCCCTGTTACAGAATATGTAATATAACGTTAAAAGAATTAAAGTTGTGAAAATCTTATAATTTAGGAAGGACTTGTAAGCCTGTATAAAACTTCTCGTTCTCACAGCGTCCATTCAGAATTGAAAAAGACTTCTGGACAGAAGTCGAAACGTTTTCTGCAACAAATAAAGTCCAGTTGATCCTGTATTGAACGCCTTTTTTGATTTCATCATGTCCTGGACGACTGAGAATCTTCACCAGCATAATTTAGGAAAATATATTTCTACTGTATTGCTCACATCTACCCTCTCTATTTGTTTGTGTTTATTTAGTGTTGTTGAATTTTGGTGTAAGACTTGATTTAGAGCCTTTTATTGCAATAATAAAACATCCATCCATCCATTTTCTTCCTCTTATCCGGGGTCGGGTCGCGGGGGTAGCAGCCTAAGTAGGGAGGCCCAGACTTCCCTCTCCCCAGCCACTTGGAGCAGCTCCTCTGGGGGAATCCCAAGGCGTTCCCAGGCCAGCCGAGAAACATAGTCCCTCCAGCGTGTCCTGGGTCTTCCTCTGGGTCTCCTCCCGGTGGGACATGCCCGGAACACCTCACCAGGGAGGCGTCCAGGAGGCATCCTAACCAGATGCCCGAGCCACCTCAACTGGCTCCTCTCGATGTGGAGAAGCAGCGGCTCTACTCCGAGTCCCTCCCGGATGACTGAGCTTCTCACCCTATCTCTAAGGGAGAGTCCAGACACCCTGCGGAGAAAACTCATTTCAGCCGCTTGTATCCGAGATCTCGTTCTTTCGGTCATAACCCAAAGCTCATGACCATAGATGAGGGTGGGAACGTAGATCGATCGGTAAATTGAGAGCTTTGCCTTTCGACTCAGCTCCCTCTTCACCACGACAGACCGGTACAGCACCCGCTTCACTGCGGATGCTGCACCTATCCGCCTATCGATCTCACGCTCCAGTTTTCCCTCATTCGTGAACAAGACCCCGAGATAATAATAAAACATGTTTTGCAAAAAGACTTTAAAGGATAGTTGTACCTTATTAAAGTAGAGAAAAAAAAACAGTTGTTTTTATTGTCTAGTTCCCAGTATTAGACTATGAACATGAAAATCTTTGACCTTCAGGGCAGGGCCTAATGGTACATTTAGGCTGACTTGGGGGAGGGCCCCTTTACAAAGGTTTGCCTGGGGCCCCAAAATGTCTAAGTCCGCCACTGCTCACACCTAGGGTCAATTTAGAGTCACCAATCAGCCTAACAAGCATGTTTTTTGGTCTGTGGGAGGAAACCGGAGTACCCGGAGGAAACCCACGCATGCACGGGGAGAACATGCAAACTCCACCCAGAAAGGCCCCGGACCGGGATTTGAACTGGCAACCTTCTCGCTGAGAGGCAGCAGCTCTACCAGTTGTGCCACCGTGCTGCCCATGTGGGTAGTACATGTGATGAAACGAGATTATGTACACAGGGTCCCAGTTACATCCAACAATAAAATGTAAGAGAAGAACAGTAATAACATCTAGAATTAACTAAGAAAAACATCAACTAGTAATACACTAAGCCTAATATAGTGGGAATAAACAGCGGCACGAACATGAGTTTGTATGAGCAGATGGTCACAGATGAACACAGATGAACACAGCAACAATGTCATAGATAAGCACTAATATCATAGAAAAACATCACTCCAAACAGCAGCACGAACATGAGTCTGTATGAGCAGATGGACACAAATGAAAAACAGCAGCATGAACAGATCAGCAGCAACATGATGTGATATTTCACAGTGATTATTCTGGTTATTTATTCATGAGTCTAACAGCCTCAGGGTAGAAGCTGTTCCTCAGTCTAGTGGTTCTACACTTAATGCTCCTCAACCTCCATCCTGAGGGGAGTGGGGCAAAAAGTGTGTGTGCTGGGTGAGTGGGGTCTTTCATGATGCAGGTGGCCTCTTCCTGCATCTGGAGGTGTAGATGTCTGTGATGGTGGGGAGACTGACTCCAACAGACTTCTGTGCAGCCTTCACCACTCTCTGCAAAGCTTTTCTTTCTGCAGCTGTGCAGCCTCCATGCCACACGTTGATGCTGGAGCACAGGATGCTCTCCACTGCACACCTGTAGAAGGAGGTGAGGACTGGGCTGCTCAGACCAGCTCGTCTCAGCCGTCTGAGGAAGTAGAGTCTCTGATGACCTTTCTTGATCAGGCTGGTGGTGTTGTTGGTCCAGCTGAGGTTATCATTCATGTGTACACCCAAGTACTTGTAGCTGGAGACCACTTCCACTGCAGATCCTCTTATGTTCAGTGGGGTGTGGGTGTGTTTGTTCCTTCTGAAGTCCACAATCATCTCCTTTGTCTTCTTCACATTCATGTGAAGGTTATTCTCTTTGCACCAGCTCTCCAGGTGTTCCACCTCCTGCCTGTAGCTGGACTCATCATTGTTTGTGATGCATCCCACCACAGCTGTATCATCTGCAAACTTTACAATATGACAGCCTGGATGGGTGGCTGCACAATCATATGTGAGCAGAGTGAACAGAAGAGGGCTCAACACACATCCTTGAGGAGAGCCAGTGAGGATTATGGTGGAGGAGGAGAAGTTGTGGATCCACTGACTGTGGTCTGTTTGTTAAAAAGTCTAGTACATGTACCCAGTTACAAATGGAGGGGCTTAGATGGCTACTACAGCTAATCATCCTTATAACTTAAATCCGTTTAGCAGATAATGAGCTAAAATTTGGTGCAGTAGTGGCTGAGCGTAATTGTCAAAACATTCTCTGAGCTCTATCGAGATGTCACAATATTACCCAAGGTTCCTTCTCAGCATTTCATATGAAAGGTGACAGGAATTCCTTCATTCTCCATATTTTCTTTTTCCGCCACACTTCCATTTTTTATAGTACAAAAATATCCCAAAAAGACCTGAAAATTAAAACCTTATTAACAGATTTTTTTTTTTTTAAACTAGTGATTGTTTAAATTTGAAAATCATTACATGAAAGTTTTTTTAGGGACTGATGTGCACACATCCGTTCAGCGCCATTCCCTTTTTGAAAGGCGTAGAATAAAGAGCATGCGCTGTGGTTTAAATGAGGGTGAAGGTCTCGGCCTGCAGGTGCAGAGCAGGCAAAACAAAGCTGGAAGCTGGGGCGTGTGAGCATGTCCTGCAGCCATCTGCGTTTTCAAAGAAAAATAAGGAGGGTGGTTAAGTTACAGATTAGTCACTTTTGATGCTTGTCTTCCAACAAAGACCGATAAGATTTCTGCTGTTGCGTCTGGTCCATGACCATTTGACCTTCATGCTTTCATTCCCTGAGCTCCTGCATGCTTTCAGTATAAACTTCAACTTGTCTTTTAGTCAATACTGGATCAACCATTCTTGCTCGTGCATCCTCCTTGGTTTGAGGTGGGGAGTTCTGGTGACCAAATTTGCAACCTGTTCTAACAAGGTCTGCCTCAAATTCCTCTTAGCCTAATGGATTCCCAGCCATGCCAATATGATGAGACTGGTAATAGGAAGGAGAGTAAAAATAACAAAAACCTGTGGGGGATGGGAGTCAGTTGGAAGGGAGATGGAAGGATGAAAATGATGGGGGGTGGTGGTGCTCAACACACATGAACTGGGAGGAGGTTCAGTAGGTTCATGTGTTGTAAAGGAATTCTGAAGGGGGGATGGTAAAAGCTTTTCGAACCCAGTGGCTGCTCCATACACACAAACAAGAACTCTTTCCCCTTATTGCCAAAGATTAACCTTTATTGTGTTTTGACAGCTAAGAGGGTGGGTGTGCGGTTAGAAATTTTCTAAGAAATGTATTGTAGTGCAACCAAGGGTGTGCCTTTGCTGTGTATACGTTGAAGGGAGAGGGGGGTTGGGAAGTTCATGTGTATGTTGTATGTATAGTGGGGGATGGGCATGCTCTTCATCCCTCAAGGCATTTCATGTGTAAATAAATACATGGGGGTGAAATACAGCACACTTCCTGTTCTGCATTCAGGTTATACATATAAGAAAAGAAAATGCACATGCGTATTTGAGTATAAATGAATTGATTGGTGTTACCTACTGAAGCCTTTACTGCAGAGCTCGTTTCTATAGGTGGTCGCTGAGTTCACCCTGAAGCAAGCCAGAGGCGAGCAGGAGGAGGGGGTGGACCGAGAATGGCTCTTTATAATGGATTATGACTGCACCTGGACTCAACCTGATGGCTAAATGGTACCACGCAAGACATCATCCAGTTTCACAATACAAAAGTACCTGCAGTGACAACTATTCCAAAGCATTTAATAATCAAGCAACATCAAAATGACAGTGTGAATGCAGAGCAATAAATGTACTAAAGAAGCTAAAACTGAGTCATTGAAGCAGAGTTGTTAAAGCCAAATGTAGCTAAATAGAGCTAAACGAGCAAAACAATAAGTCCAAAGTAAAAGTTGTGACAGGCTAGCTAAAAATTGATCTGACCAAAAGGCTAGTTGAAAATGAAAAGTAGCAAAAGACTGGTGACTAATTAAAAGTGAACAAAGATTAGATAAAAGCAAAAGTAACAATGATAGCCAACTGCTTTTTGTAACAAAAGAAAAGCTAAAAGTAGCAAAACACTAGCTAAAAAATTATAAAACAGAACACCAGTTAAAAGCCAAAAGTATAAAAAAAATAATAGATAAATGTAGTAAAACACTAACTAAAACCTAAATACAGTATACTGAAATGTTAGCTAAACATAGGCAAAGACTAGCCAAACAAAACTAGCAAAACTATTTCTAATTGCTATTGGTAACTAAAAAATAGCTAAACGTAGCAGAACACTATAGCTAAAAGTTTGTAGTTCCAGCAAAAAGCTAAAGTAACAAAATAATTTTTTTTAACAAAACACTATGCAGTTAAAAGTCAAAAGTAGTAAAACACTAACTACAAACTGTAAATGTAGCCGAAGACTAACTAAAGTAGCAAAAACATAGCTAACAACTATTGTAGCAAAAGTACAGCTAATAATAGTAATTGTTGTATCGCGGTGCAATGATAATAAAGCTTATTCTGATTCTGATTCTGAAAAAAGTGCTACAAAAGTAATGAAATGCTAATTAAATGAGAAAATTAGAAAAGCACTAGATAAGATAAGCAAATCAATTCAATACGTACCTAAAATCCAAAAGCAGCTAAATGCTAGCCAAAAGCTCAAAATAACAAAAAGCTAACTAAAAACTAAAGAAAACCATACACAACCCAAATACAGGAAGAGATGTTTTCATATCTCTGTAGGGAAAAAAAATTGATAAAAAAAATAAAATATTTTGACAAGTACCCAGTACCCAGCTTCTGAATGAGCTAAATGTTTGATTTATGAATGGCTAAAATGGCACAAAGTAAGCAGAGGAAGATAAATTGCACAAAACATAAAAAACAAACAGAGGAATGTTGACAAAAAGTCATAAGTTGAATGAATTTTTTAAGTCCTGACTGAAAGAAGTCATTGTAAATGTAGCTTTTAGGCCCATTTTTGAGTATGTTATCAGAAATATCACATGTAGGTTTAAAGCTGAAGCACACAGCAGACATCTTTGTGCTTTGCTCTTGAAGATCCCCATAAGAAATGTTGGAGCGGAGGGTGTTTGAGAAAGCTGCCTGTGCAAACTGAACCTCGACTCAAACCAAACAGGGAAGTTATTGAGGTTGCCTGGAGACGGATTGTAATTTATTCCTCTCACTACATAATAATTTGGTTTAGGTGAGAGAGTGGCTGAACCTGTTGAAAATGTTTCAGATACTTTTTACTTACTGGCACCTGCAATTCGGAGTAAAATCTACTGTAATTCATTAATTAAAGGCCTAGCATTAGTGTGATTAAGTTACATCCGTGTTGACCTATGCTAAGTAGCTGTGGCAGCCATTTTGAATTGGTAAAATTAAGATTAATTAATGAATATGTGGATACTTATATTAAAGTGGAGAATAGGGCTTGAGAACCTATGGGACTCATTTCTGTTTTATGCAGATGACGTGTTTCTGTTGCCGTCTTTCTTCACAGTCAAGTGAGATGAGGCTTTGTTGAGAGTCAGCTCCTCTGAGGTTATAGTTCTCAACCAGAAAGAGGTGAAATGCACCATCCAGTTGAGGGGGAGACTTAGCCTCAGGTGGAGTATTTGAAGTATCTGGGTAATGGTAGGAAGGTCCGGTAGATGGATCCATGGATCAGGACTTCGTCCTCAGTAATGAGGGCATTGCTTCAGTTGGTTGTGGTGAAGAAAGACTTGAGTCGAAAGGCAACACTCTTGATTTTTGGGGCTGTCTACGTTCCAGCCCTCACCTTTGCTCATGAGGTTTAATCATAACAGAAAGACTGAGATCCAGATATACGTGGCTAAAATGAGCTTCCATTGAATAGTGGACAGACTCAGCCTTGGAGACAAGGTGAGGAGCATTGTCATCCATCAGTTGAAAGGGTTCGGACATCTGATTAGGATACTCCCGTGCTCCCTTTGTGGGTTTTCTGGGCATAACCCATTGGAGAGAGGCCCTGGGACAAACCCAGAACAAACTGGAGGTACTATGTATCCTCTCTGGCCTGAGATGCCTTGGGATCTCCCAGGAGGAGCTGGAGAATGTCGCTGGAAAAAATGGACATCTGGATTTCTCTCCTGGTCCTGTTGCCTCGCAAATCAGTTACAGAAAAGACATAAATGGAGATGAAGAGACAGAGTAAATTAAATAAATATCCAATGATTATTTTCTGAAAGTTTAAATAAAATCTGTCCAGTGGTTCATAAGATAATGCTCTAATCTCACACAAATCCTCCACATCAACACACCCACTTGCACTCTCAGGTCCTCCTCCTCCACCGAACCACCTGCTTGTCTGACCAATATGGGCTCAACAGCATTCAGTTGCTCAGCATCCCACTTCTGGAACTATCTCCCCCTAGACATCAAAATCTCTCACACCATCTCCATTTACAAATCCTACATCAAAACTCTCCTCTTTAAATAGGCATATTCTAACCTCCTTTTGAGAACAAGGGGGATGTACAGAGTTGTAGCAACTACAGGGAATGAAGATCTGGGAGGGAGTTGTGGAAGGTGACATTTTGTGAGCAGCAGTATGGTTTCATGTTGAGAAAGATCACCACAGATGCCATCTTTGCTTTGAGGATGATGATGGAGAAGTACAGAGAGGGTCAGAAAGAACTCCATTGTGTCTTTGTGGATTTAGAAAAAGCATATGACAGAGTGTCAAGAGAGGAGGTGTGGTATTGCATGAGGAAATCTGGAGTGGCAGAGAAGTATGACTGGTACAGGACATGTATGAAGACAGCAGGACAGTGGTGAGATGTGCTGTAGGAGTGACATATAGCTTCAAGGTGGAGGTTGGATCAAGGATCGTCTCTGAGCCCCTTCTTGTTTGCTCTGGTTAGAGGTCAGGCAGGAATCCCTGTGCACTATGTTTGCAGATTACGTGATCTGTGGTGAAAACAGGGAACAGGTGGAACTCAGAGAGGTGGAGGTATTCACTTGAAAGAAGAGGAAGGAAAGTCAGCCGTAGTAAGACAGAGTACATGTGAATGAGAGGGAGGCTGGTGGAACAGCAGGACTTTAAGTACTTGAGGTCCACTGTCCAAGAAAATGTGGAATGTGGTAAAGAAGTGAAAAAGAGAGTCCAGGCAGGATGGCGTGGATGGAGAAAAGTTTCAGGAGTGATTTGTGACAAAAAGGTGTCAGCAAAGGTCAAAGGAAAAGTTTACAAGACAGTGGTGAGACCAGCTATGTTGTATGGTCTGGAGACAGTGTCACTGACAAAAAGACAGGAGAAAGAACTGGAAGTAGCAGAAATGAAGATGCTGAGGTTCTCCTTAGGAGTGACAAGGATGGATAAGATCAGGAATGAGATCATCAGAGGTACAGCACATGTTGAACAACTGGGAGATAAAGTTAGGGAGGCCAGACTGAGATGGTTTGGACATGTCCAGAGGAGGGACAGTGGGTATATTGGTAGAAGGATGTTAGAAATGCAGCTGCCAGGAAAAAGACAAAAAGGAGATGTATGGATGCAGTTAGTTGGAGTGAGGACAGAGGACGCAGAGAACAGAGTGAGATGGAGGAGGATGACTCCAGGGAAAAGCCGAAAGAAGAAGACTCACTGTAACTTCCATGTCACAGTACCTGTATTTATGTATATATATTTTTTGTCATTTTGTTTTTTAAGGCATTTTAAATTGTACTTTATTGTACAGTGTTCTTGAGTGCCATAAAACATACCATTAAATATAATAATAATAATAATAATAATAATTATTATTATTATTATTAATATATTATACTTTGTATTATTATTATTATTATTATTATTATTATTATTATATTGGGTTAATGATACTAATCCTAACCCTAATACTAACTGTTATTGGCAAAAATTTCAGCCAAAATATAGTGCCATGGTATGTCATGGGAATGATGCTCAACTATCCATCCATTATCTTTTACCCGCTTCTTCCATTTTTGGGTCACGGCCGGTGCTCATGTCCAGCAATCACAGTGCAAGAGGGGCGGGGTACACCCTGGAGGGGTCGCAACTAGTCCATCACAGGGACACATAGACACGTGGGCAGCACGGTGGCACAACTGGTAGAGCTGCTGCCTCTCAGCGAGCAGGTCCCCGGTTCAAATCCCGGTCCGGGGGCCTTTCTGGGTGGAGTTTGCATGTTCTCTCCGTGCATGCGTGGGTTTTCTCCGGGTGCTCCGGTTTCCTCCCACAGTCCAAAAACATGCATGTTAGGCTGATTGGTAACTCTAAAATTGACCCTGGGTGTGAGTGAGACAGGTCCCTCTTGTAAATGAGTCCCTGTGGCTCAACGAGGCTAGCCTGTATAAATAAAGGTTGAATGAATGAATGAATAGAGACAAACAACCGTTCATTCTCTCACTCACACCTAGGGACAATTTAGAGTTAACAATCAGTCTAACATGCATGTTTTTGGTCTGTGGGAGGAAACCAGAGTACCCGGAGTAAACCCACGCATGCACGGAGAGAACTCCACCCAGAAAGGCTCCCGGACCGGGATTTGAACTGGCAACCTTCTCGCTGAGAGGCAGCAACTCTACCAGTTGTGCCACCGTGCTGCCCCTATGCCCAACTAACACAACACCTATTTAGCATTCAATTGATGTAAAAATGGCTGAGTTATGGTCATTAATGTCTTGATTATGGGTGATTAGCTGTGGTAGCCATCTTGTGTTGAGCTCCCTCCTAAAGTTAATCTGTTGTAGATGTACATCCAATGACTACTCTAATTTCTGTGTTTCATTAGGATTCATCTTCAGGCTCATGACATATTTTATTGGCAGACCAAAAAAAAAGGCTGTCCCCAACAGTTACTATGCAAAAATATCATATGTGCTGAATTGATGACATCATTTAGTGAATGTCTCCAAAATTGATGGGAGTTTTAGCCATTTTTGTGCTTTCTTGGGTTGCTTTTGTCATGGAGGCCATCTTGAATGGGCTTGACCTCAAGCATATTAAGGATTTTTTTTTCTTTTTCCGAGAATTTCATTAAAATCCATTCAGTGGTTCACAAGACATTTTGATAACATATTTGATTGTTGCAGCTTTGGTCTGTAAACATTTTAATGGGCGAGTTGGGTTGAGTGAGGACTGTCGTTCACTCACGGTGTGTTTGTGTTTTCAGCTTGAATGGGAGGAGTCATAATTTTCAGTCAGCATGAAATACGTGATATACGTGAACACACCAGAGTCCAGCCGTGCCCTCGTGCCTGTTTACAACCGTTTGCTGTAGTAGAGATCCCATTTCCTACACCATACACACCCGGCGACACATGAGTGGGCGGGACCCTCCGATGCCAGAGCCGCTGTCCAATCAGCGCTCAGGAAAGCACTCATTGGCTGAGAGGCCAGCCAATCGCGAGAGCGAGCTTCGGGACGACAGCCAATAGATTTTGAGCTTGGCGCAGGCACGTGGACTTACGCACACGTTGACGCTCGCTCAGTCATAAACTGCCAGAGAGCTAGCCCATGCAAATATCGAACAGCCGGGCGGTGAGCGCTGAAGGCTGGGCTGATGCTCCTCCAGCCTCGGAGAGTGTGCTAACGGACCTCTGCTGCTCTATAAAACCGTTATCGAGAGCCTTTCCCCCCCACTTTTGTCTCGCGGAGTACAGGAGCGAGTGAGTATTTTATCTGTCGCTAACGTTTCCAGAAGTTGTCCGACTAACCTGAGGGAATTTCCTGTCCCGCTTTGCTCTGTTTTAAAACAAAGACTTTATGTGTGTGCACGTGTTTTATTTTCAACAATTTTTTATAAATTTGTTACCTGGGCTTTTTAATTTAACCAGAATAAAACAAGGGATTTCGCTATACCGTAAACATTTACTTTGTTGTCTTCTTTTAGCATTCTAATCGGGCACTACTTTAGTAAAACTGCTCGGTGTGTTTCAGGTCCTGCCGTGGCCAACACCTGCTTTTTTTACCTGTGCATCCCATTCCTCACCACACAGCCTCGAAAAGGCGTGGACTTGAGGAATAGGGACCAAAGTATGGGGGCTTTTCAATCTATTTGTTTCAAAGTAGTGGTAGTCATGTTGTGCGAATGCCTAACTTTGTTGTAAAATCTGTAAACCGTGCCTCTATGTGGGCAAAGACCCATTACATGTCCTAAAATGTAGGTTTTATTTATGTTTGTGGTAGCTGTGTAGGTTTTATCAGCTGAGCACATTCCCACCCCTCCCATTTCTCCATATGTGTTGGTGGGATCAGCAGGCACTGGGAGATTACGCCGACAAGAGGAGGAAACGTCAACGGCCAAATAGATGCTGAATGTAACCGAATGTAAAATGTGTGAGGAAGAGGAGGAGAGCTGAGAGGGCCACCAGGCTAGTGTGCATGACCGAACAGGACGGGGTGAGAGCTGCACGAGGAGAGAGGAGAGGTGTACAGAAATGCAGCCAGAGAGAGGAAAGAAGGTGGTTTGTGTGTGTGTCAAATCCATGAAGAGGGGGAGGATGGAGAGCGAGCACGAGACAGAGGAGAGGAGGGGCTACAGCGAGCACCGGAGGCTGTGGTGGAGAGGAGTGTGCCTATTCTGATTTCTACTCTACAAGCTCCCATCCCCCCTTTCCTCACATTTTACTCCTTCAGTCAACGAAAGCCAGACATAGAACACCATTATTTGCCTTCTGCCTACCCCCAGTCCCACTCTGCACCATAAACTAGGACACTGGTATTCCCACCATTTTGAGTGTTGGGAGTTATTGGTAGAGAAGCTGGAAAATGGAGTGTTGTCTTTACTGAATGATCTTTTCTCTGAACTGTTTCTCACGTGTGTACTACTAACAAGCCTGCGTTTTGGTTCTGTTCAGAGCTGATGCCGACCCCTTGTAATGATGCCGACCCCTTGTAATGATCCTAACCCTTTTTGCTTCTGCCCCAACAGTGATGCAATCTCAAGGAAGCACTTCCACTCTGCCTTCCTTTGATTCCCTGAGCTCCAGCGACGGCCTCTTGCTCAGCGACTCGGAACAGGCCGAGGACGATTCGGACGTCTTTCTGGCCGGCAGCTCTTCCTCGGTCGTCGTCAGTGGGACGGGCGGAGCTGAGGCCAAAAAAGATGAAGGATCAAAAAGCCCCGGGGCCCAGTGGAATGGTGTAACGGATAAAGAGGAGGAAGCGTACAGGTCAAAGGGTGACAAAAGTCACCTGGGCCTGGAGGAGACGGGTCCTATGAGCCAGAAACCAAAATCACAGGGAGATCTGCTGTTTGCTCAGAAGGTAAAGGAAATGTTAAAGAGTGGTGAGAAAACGGATCATGTGTTGAAGTGTGTTAAGAGGAAAGCTCAGGAGACTGCATCTGAAACTGTAATCCATCTCCTCTCATTCTGCCAGTGCGCTGAGCTGCAGGGTTTTGTCAGGCCTCTGCTGGAGCTGCTGAACGGACTGAAGAAGGGCCGATTCGACCACGGTAAGCAGCCCCAAATCACTGCCTCCAGAAAACATGCACAGACTCACGGGCAGGTCTGCAGGCGCCAAATAGAAGCTATGCAACGGTTCCACTCAGACGGGGAGTGTTTCGTTGCAGCGCAGTCTGTATTGATGCAGCACAAAGTGCAGCACGAAACAACAGTCCAGCAGCTTACTCATTAGCTCAGCAGGGTTCACCGATACGCTGAGTGAAAGTGGTGTCTGCGCGTGCGTCTGTGCATGGCTGCATGTGCGTTCATTCAGCGTAAATGCTGACCGGAGGATTATGTTTTTTGATTGACAGGTTTAAGTAGTTTCCAGCAGAGCGTTGCTATGGATCGCATCCAGAGGATTGTTGGGGTTTTGCAGAGACCCAACTGTGGGTAAGATGTCATCCACTCTCTGTCCCACTATTCACCCAAAGTATTTACATCTGCTGCTCAGTTGTAAACTGTCCTGCCATCACTAGTCCCGCCATCACTAAAGATTGCAGAATGATTATTAAACTAGTAGCACGCAGTGAGGTAGTCTTATGTTTTAAGCCTTATCTCCTGCTGCATGTTTTATTGAACATTCCTGTGAGCAGGTAAGGTTACAACATTCAGCAATGCTAAGAAACTGGAAGAAGGGACTTGTGAAATGTTTAAAAACTGCAGGTGGTTTTAAGATTTTCTTTCTCTCTCGCTTTTTAGGGAGAAGTACTTGAACACCCTGCGTCAGGTGGAGATGATGTTAAAGCTCTGGTTCCCCCAAATCTCCGCTCAGTCTGTGACTTCGTCCTCTGGTGCGGCCACTTCCCCCGCTCGCTCCCTCCTGGACACTTCCAGCTTTACCCCGCCACATAAACACAGGGATCAGTTGCATATCCCCGTTAAGGTGAGAGCACACGCATTCCTGGGAGTCCAAAAACCTACTTGGACAAATAAAGTTCTCAAAACTGACTAAGTTTTGTATTCACTTGCTTTATGTCCTGTTGGGTTTTCTAGAAACGCAGACTCAGCTGGACTGGCACAGACTCCCCCACGCCGTCCCCAGTGCCCACCAAGTGTCCCCGTGTCGATGCACACGAGAGGAGGTTGAAGCACAGTCGGGACGAAAGGGTTCATTCTCCCTCTTCGCCACTTCTGGCATGTGATGCAAATCAGTATTTGCCAGATGTGGTGTGCAACAGGCCGGTGAAGGGAAATGACTGCAGCAACGAGGAATCTGACGCCCTGTCGATGTACAGAGCAGCTCAGAACTCCGAGCCAAGGGAGACGTGGGTGCACGTCGCTCCCATCTCGTCCCCGCGGAAAGCCTGTCCCACACACGAGGCCACGGAAAGGGAGGATAACATCAAAAACACGGGAAGAGCAGTCCAGCTACACAAGACGGCTCTGTCTCATCCACCACCCCCTCTGAGCAGTCCAGCTACACAAGACAGCTCCGTCTCATCCACCACCCCCTCTGAGCGTCCCAAAAACCAGAAGAAGCCAATCCAGTGCCAAAGCCAGCCTGTTGTTGTGCAGCAGACCACCGGGACATGTCATGGTGAAAACCATTCCTCGCCCGTCACGTTGAAGCCTCCGCTCGGGGTAAGGCCCTCCACTTTAGAGACCTGATGTACGAGTAAAACGCCGGCAGCTTCCACCTCATTGCATCACCAGGCCTAAAGCTGCTGGGACACAAAGAAGGGAAGAGGATGACAGCCTGAGATTCAAAATGAATTGTTTTGAGGAAGATATTGTTTTGAGGAAGATCTAACGATCACAGGTAAAATGATTATATCAAATTCAATACATCTAATTGGACCCATTAAAAACCTATCGTGATTACACGATGATCTAAAAACGCATAAGAGGAAAATGGAACAACTAAAGATACTTGAACTGTTATTTACCTTGCAGCATGGAAGCAATCAATATATTCAAAGATGGCTATTTTAGCACATCTTTAACTTGAAGGACTAACACTAAAAGCAGAAACATCTGATGTCAGTATTAAAAGGAAAGCTTAAACAATATATCAGACTCCAGAGTAAATATTTGAGCTGATTTTGATCTATTGGTAGGTATGACTTTCACTTTGCAGAGAAATAAGTTTTGAAGTGAGTAAAGAACGTTTTATTGCTCATGACGTGGGAAATTCTGAACACTGTTATTACCATACTGTAAACGTGTGTTAAGAGTCATCGTAGGTGGTGGTGGGGGAAATGATGCAACAACTCACGAATGTACTCCAAATGTTCGGACGCTCAGCTGGCCGATCGAGAGGAGCGGCGCTGTAAAATCAAAGGTCGCGTAAGGTTACCCGTTGTGATGTGGATCAGATGTTTGTAAATCTGACCGGCGATCAGGGTCATCAAAAAGAAACTCCAAGAAAGACTTTTTAAAAAGGCCAGCTTGAGAGGAAAAACACAACAAGGACCACTCAAAGACATTTGACTATCAAGTCGCACAGTTAATTTATTCATGCTTTGATCAACCGCTGCAGCTATTTATTGTTTCTATTTATTTATTGGGCAGCTGATTGTCAGCTGTGCACCCGCACAGTTTGGCTCACAGTCTTTTACAGAAAGTTTTTGACATTTCATTTGTGTATTTTTTTTATTGCTGTCATGAAGAAAAAGGAAAAAAGCAGGTGAAAATATTTTGACTGGACTGTTGGACTACTGTGCCTTGTTCAGAAGAGTGTTTTGGTGCTTTTGGTGCATCAACAATGCATTGTGATTGTTTGCATTTTACAAAACGAGTACTCGTTCAGTCCAGAGAACCTACGTGAAGTCTTGTTTTCTTCCTTTTGAAATGAATACGCACAAAACCAAGAACATTATCGACAAAAGATGTTTCAGTGTCGTGATGGCTACAGTTCATCCCCCCTGCCCACGTCTCCAATGAGCATGCACTGTCAGCAGTGGCTGCTGTTTGGTTCTGAACCACTGAGGGTGGGCTTTTTTTTTGTTTGGAGCTTTTCTTTTAGCTCTTATCAGTGGAGGAGCAGACTGAACTGCACTTACGTTCAGAGTTCAGATCTATTAAAGTAGAGTTTTGTGCAGTGGCTAACAAATATGAAAAATTAATATCTTACCTGGCGTAGATGGCTCTGAACAAGCTGGAGAAAAAAGTTTAATTCGGAATGGACTGATGAGCTTACAGCTAGTGCCAAAGCCAAAGTGAAAAGTTTTAAAATCGACTTTAATCTCCAAAAGAATTTTAGCAGTTCCTGTAGACTCTGGGTGGGTGAGGGGTGTGTGGTGCGGTCTTGTAATCTTGAGGCTGCGAGTTCAAACCCGAGTTGTCAGGAGTGTCAGGCCTACATTTGGCAAATTTTCTGTTTGAGTTTGCGCGTTTGTTGTGGCGAACCCTGCAAATCGAAGCAGCTGGAAAACATGCAAACACAAGTTTACATACATGTGTAAAGGTGTTGAGAACACCACTTACACAAACTGCCATGAACCTTTTTCGATTGGAGTACCGAGATGACAACAACCCTCTTTGGCCTTGGCTCCACTCAGACTAGCCTTTAGCTCATCATTCGGGTCGGAATCTAATCTGAGGCTGTTTAAAGAGCTACCTACAGCAGGTAAGACAGTAGTTTATAACCTTTCCCCTTTAATGGAGTTTAATTATCCATTTAAAGCTGGTGCTTTTAAAAACTTTATATATGAAATAAAATGTAGGAAGTCTATTTGGATGGCCTTCAGCTGCTGCTCTTGTTCTAATTCCAGCTCTTATTAAGATGTTTTATAGGAGGCCCTCGCTCTAATTGGAAGTTTAACTAACTTTATTATTTCTTATTTATGCGACTGAATCTACACTTAATGCAAATTGTATTTGTAAATGTTTAAAAGTATTTCTAAAATTGGCATTAGTAGTTAATTCACTAACTGTACCTGCAGAGGTGGTGTTATCCACCATGATCATCCAGAGACAGGCAGCCTTCACTGCCCGGGTTTCTATAGAAGCTCCGCTCAAACCCTCACCCAGTGATCCAGACTCTGGATCAGTACCTGGCGGGAGGCGTGTCTTCCACCTTACTCCTGTTTACTGTTGAAGCGCGACGGAGTACCAGTTGCACTTATTTTTGTCCTTTTTGTTTGGGGTTTGTTTTCTACTGTAGCGACCACTGCTGATTGGTCACAACGTAACTACGTCCTGTTTTCTGTAGCTGCCTTTTTTTTACACTGTAGAAACTGACTGTAAAATCAACCCCCCACAGGCCTCCCCTCCCCCAATCCGCTTGTCTGCCCTCTCCCCCTCTCTGGCATCTCCCGCAATCCACTTTGTGTTCTTTTTTTACCAGAGCTTTTGTCTTCTTTTCACCCAATCTTTGTGATTATATGTTCTTGATTATTGTTATTTTTATTTTATTTGCATTAACACAAGAAGAAAAATCTTTTAATAAATGACACGTTTTTGAAAGCTAATCTGCCGTTTTTATGCTCATTTTGTGAAACCCTGTTGGGTTCATGTGTTTTCACTTGGGGGCTAACGTGGGGGCTCGTCCGTTTGAAAGCACCTCTGAGCAGATGTGAGGCTCGGCGGGGTGCAGATTTAAAGAGCGTGCAGTTTGAAGTGTACGTGCAGGAGGGGGCTGTGGGGTGTGAGTCCACGCTCTAATCTGACTGAAAGTGTGTGT